>JAUTYZ010122846.1:241-11322 GCA_032273725.1 Panulirus interruptus
TGTTGGGCCGGAGGGAGCGGTGGGTGGGGAGGAGCCTTTTACTCTCCTATTCTGTCTCCACTGATCTAGAGACGGAGTGTAGGTCTGTGTCATTGTCCTCTAATAGGTAGCCTCGTTATAGACCATCAGGTCTTCTGTTACCTGTCCTTCCCATGTGCTGTACTCCCATGTACCGACAGTACACCAACTGCCTACTTACCCACCTGTCACTGTGCCCTCAGGGATGAGGTCAACCTGGGCAAGGTCACGACCGCGTACCAGCGCCTCCTACAGGCACTCACCAGCGGCACTGGCATCCACGCTGCCGTCAGCCAGGTCAAGGTTAGTGAGTGCCATACCCGTTCAGGTTCAGGTCAGGTCAATGTCACACCTGAATAGGTCCAGGACAGCGAATGCCACATGTTTACAGGTCCAGGTCAGATTGCCACACCTACAAAGGTCCAGGGCAGTAACACACCTGCTGCAGGACAGGTCAGTGCTTCAGGTCAGTGCCTCATCCGTACTCAGTTATGCTTTTATAAATTTCATCAGAATTAAAACATCAATAGACATATGAGGATACATGTTGCAGAAACATTTCCACTCCCTTGCGTCTTGGGTCTCGTCATCCACCGCTCACGTCAAACATGTCTACAATTCTAACGTAAAATTGCTTACCCCGTCAAGGTCATCCAACATCCTCGGTACGACGTCTTTATCCAAATGTAGAGCACTATAGTGTATGGCCTCCACTTGCAGCCTATTGTGACGAACGTTTGTGATTTCCAAGGCAACAACAACTCAATGTTTTAATTTTTTAAGTGTCTGTAGACCAGATGGAGACGCTATAGGGTTATCAGCCATTGTTCTTCTATTTCCTGGTATGTAAACACCTTGTACACCGTAACACAGCCTGAAAACGGACGTAAAATGAAGTGCACAGACACAGAGATACTAGTACCATCCATAACATCGCCAATGTTTTGGTTAAACTGAATTTAGGGTAAATAGTAGTTAGGAAGAGTAACTATCCCAGTTTATCATTATTTTTCAAGAGGTGTCAAAAAGTTGCTACTAGCGCAATCTTATAGGGAAGCTATTAAATTGTCAAGGAAAACGTATAGAGAATGGTCGAAATGACAAACTAATTTATTGATTCATGACAATAAAACATGTTAGATGAGTAATCAATCATCTTATGATTATGTAATTAAATATTTGTTTTGTTTTAATAGGTGTTTGTAGAAATATGTATAAGATTTCTAACAATTATTGTAACCATTAACAAGATTCTTTCGGAAATCGGCGGGAAACGAGCAAATCACCAGTTTAATCTGCTCGTTATGTTCGTACGGTCGTTCTGGTGGCAGTTCTGAATCATTAAAACGAACTGACCGTATCTGACCTTGTTGTTCTTCCTCTGGATGTCCAAGGTCATCAGAACGGGATGAACCCCCCCCCCCCACACACACACACCTGACTTCTGTTCTCCCTGTTGTCTCAGGTCACAGCGGGGCGGCTGGATGACCTCTTCAAGGAAAATGAGCAGCGGGAAGCGCACGACTTCCTGGCCATGATGCTGCAGTGGCTGCACGACGAGGCGGTTACGGTGAGCGGCCGCACCCCTGCCAACAGTCGCTTGTTCTTCCGTTGTCAGTCTGGCGACTTGCATTAAAGACTTTAATCACTTCAGTTACATAGATTAATTATCGATCATTCTCGCTTCTTTATTTATCTAGTTTAATCATATTGATCACCAAGACTGATTAATATTTATCGAGTTACGACTCACACAATCTGAGGCCCGTGTCGTGTCGTGCCGTGTTGGACCAGACCAGACCAGGCCAGGCCAGGCCAGCAACACGACAGACAGACGGACCATCTTCCAGACATTTCATCCTTTGTTGTTGTTGTTCAGAGGTCCGGGGAGGCGGTGGCTGAGAGGTCATTCATCTCGACCCTGTTCCACGGGGACCACCGTTCGCACATCACCTGCCGGAGGTCAGGGAAGGTCGTCTGCAGCGTCGTGGAGCCTTTCTCCAACCTCAGCCTGGCCGTCAGCACGCCCAGCAGGTGCCACCTGACGGTGAGCGTCAATACCACTTCCCACAGACTCGGAATCAACGATAGACATTATAGATCTATATTGTTGTGCTAGATCTGTTCAGTTTAGATACTTTTATCTGTGGTAAACCTGGATATATATACATATGACTCAGTCACACTCGAGTTTTTTACCACATATTCTCAGTCATATTATGTAGTTTTCATATATACATATATTCTGACTTAGGATTTACATTAAGTTCCACTTCCCACGTCATTCTGAGCACCAGGACGACAGCTGAGCCCAGCTGGGTCAAACACGCGCTTCACAGGTTGCTAGGATGAACCGACCCTAAGAGCCCCAGGAGCCCTAGGATATTCGAATACCGCCTCTTGATCCTTGCCTCTCCCGCAGGAACTGCTGAGGAACTATTACCGGAAGCAGGAGATCCTGGGGGAGTGTGAGGCCTGTGGGGACGAGCACGAGTGTAGCCAGCAGACCACCGTCCACAGACCGCCTCAGCACATGATACTCCACATCAGCAGGTCAGCCTTCCAGTGCTCCTCGGGGATTCGAACCCACGGTATGGGGTTCAAATGATTCAGAAACATGTGCTCATGGAACCCAGTCTTGGATAGGTTGTTGGCGATGGTTGTACTGCCTCTGGTGTCTACAGCTGATGAAACCTCAGTACAGGGGGTTGGAGCCCCTCACGACACGAGGTCAACCTAGGGTTAATTATCATAGATTATGAGGAATTAATAAAAGGCTGGAACATTGCTGGAAGTTCATTACATTAGGAGTTAATAGAGATTAGTAGTGTGTGAATATGTTGCCTTATGTTGCTGACCAGTGTTGCCACAACATGTTGCTGACCTCCAGTATTATCACCGGCAGATACAACAAGGACAACCCAAGGGGCAAGACTGATGTCACCTTCCCAGCTGACAACCTGAACCTGGACGACTTCCTGACTACCCCCGAGGACAGGTGAGTCCCTCCCTCGAGCACAGGTGAGTCCCTCACTCGAGCACAGGTGAGTCCCTCACTCGAGGACAGGTGAGTCCCTCACTCGAGGACAGGTGAGTGTGTCTCACTCTCATTCATGTAACCATCCAAACTGTACTCGAACGTTTCTGTAACCATTCGACATTAACTGTCCAATTCAGCAGTTTACTGTACCAACGCCACTCATCCCACACCATCCCCTGGCCTGCCTGGGCACCAGCCCTCACCACACTCCCCTCACGACGCACTTATGTTAAACATCCAAACTGACAACATTTTAGGCAAACAATAGTTTTGATTTAGAATCAATTTTGATAAAAAAGTTATAGATATGTCTGTTGTTGATAACAATATGTAGTAAAGACTTTCTGACGTTAACTTTAACAATATCTTCGACTCTCTTGTTATCCATGGTCCTGATATCGTGCCCTGCCGAGGGGGATAGAGACGTGCCTGATGTTCAGATAGTTACGCCGCCTCTCTGGTCATTCCTCCAGGGGCCGCATGTACCAGCTGTACGCCGTCTGCGCCCACCAGGGCACCATGGCTGCGGGCCACTACACCGCCTTCTGCAGGAGTTCGAGTCTCTCCGACGGGAGGTGGTGCCACTTTGACGATGACCGGGTCGCACCCGTCACCATGAAGAAGGTTCTCGCCCAGAACAAAGCCCACATCCTGTTCTACAAGATGAAGTGAACAGCCCAGAACAAGGCCCACATCCTGTTCTACAAGATGAAGTGAACAGCCCAGAACAAGGCCCACATCCTGTTCTACAATATGAAGTGAACAGCCCAGAACAAAGAACTACACCATGTTCTACAAGACATGCTGAACATCGTTCTCACACTAATACGTAGATAACATTCGAAAAACAAATTCAGAACATCTTTTCTGTAATAAAGATAATTGCTATGTTACGAATGATGCTCATGTCAAAGATAATTTCTTCATTGATGTAAAGCAGAGAAGGCCGGCTCTTAACTCCCCGTTGATGGTTAGAGATATTGATGGATCAAATGATAATCTGTTTAGAACATCATCATAATGACAATGTATTGACTTCGTATATTCAATAAAAAAATTACATGTGATATATCTTCTGTGCATGTGTTACACTGTGTGGCTGGCACTGCTGATCTCACAACGCTGCCTCATAACTGGTATATGAGGTAAATATGAGTCAAGACTCATAATATCTATGAGGAATATCTCAAGACTCATGGGCAGATTTTACTCTTTATATCTATCTCAATAAAATCTTCGAATTCCATGTTATGAACTTTCGTACCTATACTCATGGGTCAGAAGGCTTATTACGGGACGAGTGACCATGAGGGTAGGTCAATAAGGCAGGTCTATAGGTGAGGCATAAAAATAAAGAGAATAATCATAACTTCATTTGCTTTATTAATAAATATCTGGCACCATAGAGGTCACGTCAACACAAATGCACAGAGGGAAGTGTGCAACAGGTGTTGCAGTGGCGGAGTCAATAAGTGAGTCTGTTGTCACGTGAGTGTGAGGGAGGGAGGTCATGAGGCTATGGGTGGGCCGGTGCGCAGGTCAGCTCTGCCAGGAGGGTCAAGCAGGACAGGAGGAGGCCGATCAGGAGGGCGAAGAAGATGCCCTGCAGGTGCTCTGTCCCCAGGGGCACCATCGCGGGGCCCTCACCATCACCGGTAGAGTCACCCTCCCCCCCAGCCGTTTTCCTCTGCTCCAGCTGAAGAAAACGGAACGTGTGTTAACAAAAATCTATTTTTTGTTTGAAAAGAAAGTTTGAACTTGAATTTGAACGGCTAGTTTTAGAAAATTGGTTATATTTCTTTACGTAAAGTTAACATTAAACAGACTCTTACAAAAGTACCTATGAACGCGATCGTCCTATACTTATAGTGCCTAGTATGGTCAAGCTGAGACAGGTCAGGAGCTGGAGACTGACCCGTCTGGTCCTGCTGAGGGCGTCCAGGAACCAGCGCCTCACAAGACCACTTTCGAAGATCCAGCTGAGGGCCAGGTCCAACTTGCGCTTGAGGGGCGAGTGTTTCTGTAGGGCTATGGCGATGCTGTAGGGGGCGAAGCACTCCTGCAACACGTGGATAATGTACGTATATATGCGTAGAATTAACAGATGTGTACCTGTAGAATACACATGTAGTTGGGGTTACATAGAAGGGGAAATATGTGAAAGTCAGGAGTCCCAAAGCCGGGCGGCGGAGGGAAAGAAACAGACATCGCAACGTGTGAGCTTCGGGTTGCCGACGCTCACACAACGTCTGTAGGGCGCGGGTAGCCCGTCGGGTACTGCCTGACGTAGCTACAGCATACATACATACACACATACATACATATAACACAATGACCTCTAACAGCAAAGGATCGAACCGCCTGCAACGAGAGGAGTCGAAAGCATCAACGCTGAACCACCTGGTGGCTTCATGGCTTCATGGCAACATTCTCGACTTCCATTCTCATTGCGGGGGCTCGAGTCTCGTTGGTGGAGGCAGGAGTCATGCATAAATTTGTCTGATACAATATAACTATCATTTCATGGGAGGGGGGGGAGGGGTACCTTCATGTACCTCATGGCAGAGGTACCATAGGAGGTAAACTGCGTGTTCATGAGGTACTCCAAGAACTTGCGACTCTCAATGAAGACACCTGTACCGTCTTGTACCGGCCCCACCGCCTCCTGGAAGCTGGACTGCGACACGTACCGTTCCGTCAGCTCCTGCAACACACAACGAAAACATCGGTACATGTAAGACTCTCTGTGTACCTACATATGTACAGTGACATATCAGATTTAAGAAACTATCTAAGTTTAACCTCGAGAAAAGCTTTCCCTCGGAATTTCCGTTTAAACCCCCGAAGTGAATATAGATACAGTTTTTATGTAAATCTTTTACAGCAGATGATATATCTATACACAGACTCAGTAGAGAGCTTTTACAAGAACGTATTTACATTCCCTGATGTTTTCTAATTCCGAGGAGATAAGAATAAAGACATTACACGTCCAATTATTTGATTATAATGACACTGACTTAGTTGAGTTCTCTGTCACTTGACACCAAGATATGACAAAGCTTATGATAGGATTTTTATGACACTCAGCACCGAGATATGACGCCAAACGTATGACAGGATTGTCATGAAGCAGAGGGCCAAGTCATGACACCAGACATGGAACGGACGTATGACACACCACAGTCAGGAATGAGCACCAACCTGAAGGTATCGGTTCCTGGAGGAGGCCATAGACACCCTGAAGAAGGGCCCTATGCCCAGGACTCGCTGGGAGGAGGCGTGAAGTTGTCTGAAGGAGTCCATGGAGGGCGGGGACCTCACGACGGTCAGGTACGCCGTCAGGTTGCAGCTGTAGCCTGTGGTGAGGATGATGGCGTACACCCACATCACCAGCACCAGCACCTGTGTGGCTACGCCCCTCGGGACACTCTCCTGGGACACGCGCAGGTGGATCCCCCAGCTGTAGAGGGCGGACGACGCTACCTTCCGCAGACTCCCCACCTCACGTACACTGTCCCAGGTGGAGGGCGTTAGTGGAGGACCTGAACCACATGACCTGCCTGGTTCCAGAGGATTTGTCAAGTCCCACAAGACCTGTCAAGTTCCACGAGACCTGCATGGTGTAACAAGACCTACCTACAAGACCTACCTGGTCCTACTAGACCTGCCAGGTCGTAAAGGACCTACCTGGCGGAGGCGATGAAGAAGAGGGCGACGGAGGTGAGCCCGAGTCCGGCCAAGATGGCCAGCCAGGTGTGCAGGGTGAAGGGCAAGGCCAGACTCTGCCAGTTGGCCAACGGTGGCTCCTTGCGGGCCAGGAAGCAGCTCACCTGCAGGTAGTAAAACACCTGTACACCAGTCACAACACCTGTACACCAGTCACAACACCTGCATACCAGTCACAACACCTATACACCAGTCACAACACCTGTATACCAGTCACAACACCTGTACACCAGTCACAACACCTGTACACCTGCCACATAGCTTATATAGCTGCCAAAACACTTCCACATCTGTCACAACACCTATACTCCTTCGAGATTCCTATACACCTGTGAATGTACGCTTCAAGACACACTTTTACACATGTACCTCTGTCACAAGACCTGCACACTTGTCACAACACCTGCATAAAGCACACTTGTCATGCCCGCTGTCCACATTACATGACCTGTCAACTTAAACACCTGCATACATATACACCTGTTACACGTATATATGTACAGATTTAGCATAAAATACATGTCATATCCTGGGCTGCTCGTACACCTGTCATGACCTCTGACCTAAACTGCTCGTAGTCCTGTCATGACCTCTGACCTAAACTGTTCGTAGTCCTGTCATGACCTCTGACCTAAACTGCTCGTAGTCCTGTCATAACCTCTGACCTAAACTGCTCGTGCACCTGTCATCATGACCTCTGACCTAAGCTGCTCGTGCACCTGTCATCATGACCTCTGACCTGGGCTGCTCGTGCACCTGTCCTGACCTCTGACCTGGGCTGCCCGCGGCTTACGTCGGCGTCGTAGAAGCGGGTGAAGTCCTGGACCAGCCGTCTGTTGTTGTTGTCGGACAGGAAGACGTTGGCCACGCCCAGGTTGGCCTCGTCCCTGGCCAGCGACCCCACCAGGCCAGTCCAGGAGCCGTTGGCCAGCTTCCTGCCCCACAGCTCGCCTGAGGATGGTCAACAACGCTAGATCCGTCCCCCCCTGGGTACAGGTAAGGGTACAGTAAGGCAACAGTACAGTGAGTGAATACAGTCTGTATCTTCTTAAGAAACCTGGGGACTTTGTATTCGGCCTTATGCCACACACTATGGAGTACCACACACACTAGGTAGTGCCACAGTGGCTGGTGCCACAGGTGAGGTTCAGGACGTACCTGCAGGTGGCAGCTGGAAGGTGAGGGTGAAGTTGAGGACCCTGGCCAGGGCCGCGACCAGCTGCAGGTCCCGCCCGTAGCGCTGCCCGCCCTCCGACTCTGACTCCATCATGTGCGGCGCGAACTGGAACGTGACCACCTGCCACCCCAGGGCAGCCCCAGGAGGGTCTTAGATTACTCCATGGCTTCAGTCATGGCATTCAGGGGCGGACACTGTGTCGTACAGCAGATGATATAGCACAGATATGGTTCAGGGGCACAGAGAGGTTCAGTGTGTTACGGGAGTGGTGGTGACGGGCAGGACGTCGAATTGGGTGATAAAATGCTCGTTCCAGATCGTTACGAGAGGGCCTCGACGCCTTCAGGATCATCCCGAATAGAGTCAAGCAGATCTTTGTCGTATGCATTGAAAGACCTTGTAAGGAGGACCTCAGTCTGTGACTGTGAGGAGAGCAACGCCTTGAGGCAGGAAGTCAAGAGGTTGGAGAGTTAAACATAGGAGTAAGGTCGTAGAGGGTAGTGGAGGTTTGGAGCAAATGGTGTCAGAGTTGGAAGACTCAAGATCAAGTAGGTGAGCCATGGGTGTTGTTTCTTTTAACCAGAGCAACTGGCTCAGTCACCAGCCTTGGAGTGTGTGTGTGTGAGTGGAACCCACCTTGAGGGAGGCGCCCTGCAGGTCGGCCAACTTGTCCGGGAAGAGAAGGTGGTCAGTGGTGAAGATGGTGCTTCGCCAGGTGGTGACTCGCTCCACACCCGACCTACTGTACAGCTGGTTCCCCAGCACCTCCCAGTCACCAGCGCCACCTGCCTGTACACACTCTCCTGTACTGGTGTACACCAAAACTCTCTATATGTCAATCAATATGTACATATATCTCTCTCGACTCGATTCGTTATGAGCACACAACATGACTAACTACCTTGAAATTTACTGAGTCGATCTTTTCGTATATTCTTAACATCCTTATGGCTGCCAGGGTTCAGGAAAACCCACCACAACTTGACCTTTGATACGTTTTCTTTCTGGGGTCAGGTCAGTCGCCCTGGGATTCAGGAGACATTTGGGTCATGGGTTATCTCAGGTCAGAGACCTTGCCAACGCTTGAATGGTTTGTCTTTGGGGGAACAGTTGGTATTGCAGCAGCAACTGGAAATCGTGTATTTATATGTGTGTGGAGAGGGAGGGGGACGAGTGAGCAATAGCAAAGACAATCTAGGGTCTACAGTGAGCCGGGAACGCGAGGTGGGGCAGGCTGGATGGTGATGTGTGAGGAACACCTTCATTACGTCTGGCTATGACATGGCAGGAGCGAAGGACGTGTGGGATGGTACATTTCCCAACCCGGGCAGCGTGTCAGGGACGGGGAGGTCATGTAAGGGTCTTCCTCACCTGTACAAGGCCAACTATGTGCTCAGTTTTCCGGCCCTTCCTGGAGGAGGTCAGCTGTTGCAGCTGCTCTGTTGACATTCCCACCACCACGTACCTGAGGCGAGACGTGAGGAACCAGAATGAACCAGGAGGAGTGGCTCGAACCTGCGTCCAACCCATCGTGAACCGGGTATGAGATATTGCCATCCCTGGGCGCTGTGAACCCCGCGTAAGACAGGGGATTCGAACCGCCAGGAAGTAAGGAGAGTGAAGCAGAGAGTGGTTCGCGAGTGATGTCTCTGTAAATCACATAATGAAGAGTTCCCGTTGTGAACCAGTGGGCTGTGGTTCATGAAGCCTCCTCCACTACTGTGAACCAGGATTCAGAGTATTTCCTGACTCTCAGTGGTGGATGCCGCTTCACTCTAGCTCAAGCTTCCGGCACAAATCTCCGAACTTTGGATTCACAAAATCAATCTTGGAATTTAGGTGTTCAGACTCCAAAACACGAACACACACACACACACACACACACACAGATAACAGGTCACATAGTAAAACAATTTGAATTTCAGGACCTGTATTATCAAGTCTTGTCTATATTCATTTATAGTGTTACTTAATTATTTTGAAGATATAAGAATACCTAAACATAACCCCAGTTTAGAGCCAAAATTCTGTCTTATGTAAATATTGACTTTCTGGGCAGCTAGACGCTCACCTGCCACTCACCTGAGCACCTCCCACTGACTCCAAGACCTACGATCGTCAATCACACTCCCCTGGGAGTTAAATAAGGAAGACGTGTGCCCGTGAGAATCCTTGATATCCTGTACACCCTCAATACACCTGCTAAGGAAGTCCTTTGAACCTGTGAAAATCCTTCGGGTCCTTAGTCTACCTGCCGGAGAAGTCCCACGGATCCTCGCCCATATCAGCGAAGGTCAGGAGAGGCGTTGGGTCACGCAGGAGTAGGAGATAACCCCGGCAGCCAGACCACTCCCACATCAGACCCACGTAGTCCTCCCACGTACCCATCCTCAACACCTGGGGGAGCCAGGGGCAGGTCACGTCAGAGGAGAGAGAGAGAGAGGAGATTACCTTGACTTGGCAAATATCAATTGAGTACAGGGCGTTCCCTGTCGTATAGTTCCAATATATGACAGCATCTAAATTGCTATGTGTTTTGATATATCTCTTTACAAAGGAAAGAAACGTTGTTTTCTCAAAGGTTCTTGCAATTTTTGTCTCCACCAACCAGCATGTTCCACAGTGAGAAGATTCGTTTGACCTAACCCATAAGGGTCGAGTTGAATGCATCATTACAATGTTTGGGGGCCTTTAACCCGACCCGTAAGGATCAAGTAATGATCAAATGCCTACATTATCGAAGATATAGTGAAGATAAGGATTTAGTGAAGATAAGGGTGTAGTGAAGGTGAGGGTTTAGTGAAGCTGAGGGTTTAGTGCAGGTGAGGGTTTAGTGAAGATGAGGGTTTAGTGAAGGTGAGGGTTTAGTGAAGATGAGGGTTTAGTGAAGATGAGGGTTTAGTGAAGACAAGTTTGGTGGTCTCTGCCTCTATGGTGGATATGATTGTGAGTGATGGTTGGGACACGGCCTCCTGACCTGCCTCAGGTTTGGGAGCTCCAAAACGCGTCGCACCGCAGGGACGTCGTCGAAGCCGTCGTCGACGGCCACCGTCAGGCTGCACTTCTGCAGCTCCCCCGTGACGATTGTGGTCAGCAGCCTACCCAGGGCCTCCCCAT
>JAUTYZ010123067.1:0-11317 GCA_032273725.1 Panulirus interruptus
ACCAGGTGTAGAAGTACTAATAATCAACAACCTTTCATAATCCAATTTCATTTTTCCTGTCACATCAGTCTGGAGCTCACTTCCTTACACTCTTTCAAACATTCCCACAACTCCTCCTACAGCAGAAATGCTAACTTTTCCTTGGCTCTCGCTCTCACACTAACCCCTGACTTTACCCCTTAGACATTCCCAAACCATTTTTCTCTCTTAACCTTAAGCTTTGTTTTACTTAAAGCCAGAACATCCACGTTCCTTTCCTCAACAATACTATTTCCCCTTTCTTCTCATCTTGGTTACAACTAAACACATTCAGACAACCAAGCCTGAGCCTTTAAGGATGATGAGCACTCCTCGCTTGGCTCCTTCTGATTCAACTTTAAAAAAACAGACATATGAGAAGAGTAGGGTTTCCACACACACACCTTCTACAACATGCAAAGAATAAGTGGGAAGTATTCTTTCTCCTCTATCCCCAGGGATATGGGATAATAATAATAATAATAATAATAATAATAATAATAATAATAATAATAACAGTAATATTAACAGTACCATGTTCATGGATTGGATGGTGTGGGAAATGAATGCGAGGGATTTGGGGAGAGGGGTAGGTCTGCAGTTTGGCAGGGGATGGTGTGCTTGGGAGGTAAATCAGTTACTGTTTACTGATGACATGGTGCTAGTGCAAGTACGATATTGCAGAATTTGGTTTCTGATTTTGGGAGGGTGTGAGAAAGAAAAAATTTGTGAGAAAATGTCAATGAAAGCAAGGATATTAGGTTTAGCACTGGAGAAAGACAGGTTATTTGGGATGTAAGTTCAAATGGAGAAAACTTGGAAGAGAAAAGTTTTGATACCTGGGAATGGACATGGCAGTGAATGAAAATGAAGCGAGTCTTAGGGTGGGTGAGGGGGCGAAGGTCCTGGGAACACTGTGAGATGTGTGGAAAGTCTGGTAACTATCTGGGAAAATGAAGATGGGTAAGTTTGAAGGTACAGAAGTCCAGACAGTGTTGTGTGGATGCGAGGCATGGGATATATATGATAAGATATAGATGAGGGTGCATGTGTTGGAAATGAAATGTTTGAGGACACTACGTGGTGTGAGGATGGTTGATCGAGTAAGATATAATAGGGCAAGAGTGAGGTATGGTAATAAGAAAAGTTTGAATGAGAGAGAGCTGAAGAGGGTGTGCTGATATGGTTGGGACATAGAGAGAATGAATGAAGAGAGGTTGACAACAAAAATATATGTGTTAGAAGTGGAAGTGACAAGGAAGAGGAGGAGACCAAATCGGAGATGGAAGGATGGAGTAGAAAAGGTGTTGAGTGCTTGGGGCCAGTTCATGCATGAGGATGAAAGGCAAGCACGGGATAAAGGGAACTGGAAAAATGTGCAATTAACTGAATGAAACAGGGTATATGAAGTGGCCAGGGTAAATCACAGAAAGATTTGGGGGGCCTGGTTGTGGATTGAGGGCTAAAGTTTCGTACATTACACATGACAGCTACAGAAACGATAAAAGCAAATTAGGCCACTTCTTCATTTGTTCCTGGTGCAACCATGCTAATGAAGGAAATGGCAAACACGTTTAAAGAAAGAATACAAATACTAATAATAGTAATAATAATGATAAAATTCTTTCGTAAATGCACTATTTCCTGCCTCAGTAAGGTAACGTTGGGTACAGATGATTGAGCATTAATGGAGAAATCCTAATTTTACTCTTTCCTATGTTCCTTTTTTGGAAATTAAAATACAGCAGGGGAGGATTTCTTGTCCCCAATCCCAACCATCTTAGTTGCCTTCAATGACATGCTGGAGATATGTGAGTAGTAATCTTTTTCTCCTATTCCCAGGCATAAAAAAAATTATGTACATTACTTATATATTAATAATATTGATAATAATAATAATGAAAAAAAAATCTATCTATTTTATACTCATGCTTCTCCTGACTCAACAAGGTATCATCAGGAACAAGTGAACAATCACCTCATTTGCACACTCATTCTCGAGCCGTCATATATAATGCACCAAAACTACAGCCTACCATCCACAACCATGCCTCACAGACTAAACTGCTTCATATGCCCTACCTCAACCTAGTAACACCACATTGATCCAATTCTTCTGTCCCATGCTTATCTTTCTCTTTCCTGAATGTTCAGGACCTAACATCCAAAATCCTCTTTCATACCACCTGTTTATCACCTTAGTGGTCTCTTCTTCCCACTTTCTATCTCCTCTTATGACATGTATATCCTCTTAAGTTAGTCTTTCTTCACTCAATCTCTCTGTATGTCTGAACCACTTCGGCACAACCTGATCAACTCTCAAGACTATGCTTACAACAAACCTATTACCTTCAGTCATTCCATGCTTAATCAACCTGCCTGACACTATTCATTGTCCATTGACATTTCATTTCCAATATGTCCACCCTCTTCTGCATTCAGATCCCAAGACTCACATCCAGACAATGGGCAGGACTATTGTAACTTTAAACATAACCATCTTTGACCTAAGAGACACTGACTTCTTCTAAACATACCTCGACACATCCAAGATCTTTAACCCCCTCCCAAACATGATTCACTTCAGCTCCCATGGTTCCATCTCCTGCTAATTCTATTTTCACGTACCTAAAGCAAAAGCACTCCATTTCACAACTCCTGGTCCTACCCACTGAAATCATCTTGTCTCATTCCCTATTACACCTCTCAACTTTCTTCTTTCATACTATCTCCCCAAATGCCACCAGCTTCTGCAGTTTCTCTCTTAGAGTCTGCAACCATAGCAGTGTCATCTGCAAACAAGAACTGATCTATATCCCTTACCCCCTCACCACCAGCATACCACAGACCTGCCCCTTACTCTGAGATCCTTGCATTCATCTTCCTCACCAACCTATCCATAAAAATATTAAAAAACCATGGTAACATCATACATCCTTGACACAGATCCATTTTCACCAAGAAACACTCACCCTCCTCCCTTTCTAATCGTACACAGGCCTTACTGTCCCGGCAAAAACTCCTCAATGCACAAAGAAGCCTTCCATTTACTCCAAATATTTGAAGCTCATTCTAGTAGCCCCTCTGTCAACCCTGTCATATGCCTTACCTAGGTAGCATCAAGGAACGAAAAATAGCCTCATTTGCAAACATTCTCTGTAGCCAAGCCCCAACACTATTCCATTGTTTACCTTGACCACTTCATATGAACTCATTCAGCCCATTGAGAGGATGTACCCCCATATACCAAACTGATCTAATTCTTTCTACAACATGCATACCTCTCACCTTTGAATGTTCAGCTCTCGATACTCTAAATCCACCTTCACCTCATCCTTCCCATCTCCTTGGTTTCCTCCCCCTTGCTTCCTCCACTTGTGACACTTACCCTTTTCCTCATATCTTCTTCACATATTCTCTCCACAATCTGACCCATTTCAGTACAGCCTAGTCACCTTTCTCAATCAGACTGTGCTTACTCACATCTCTCATTTACAGCCATTCCCTACAAGACCATCCTGCCTCACTACATATCCTCAGACAATTACTTCCAGCAAATCTACCCTTTTACTTTCCTCTGCTTTCAAGGTTCAAAGTTCACATCCACACAACATCATCAACACTACTATACCTTCAAATATACCCATCTATGCCCTAATAGACAGTGACCTCTCCTTCCACATGCTCAATAATGCACCAAAGATCTTAACACCCTCTCACACCCTATAATACAATTCAGCCCATATGGTTCCATCCACTATCAGGTACCCATTCCACCAGGTCTTCCCCATTCAAACTTAAACTAACTCGCCTCATCCCCAGCTGCATCTTATTACCTTACTTTTGTTCACACTTACTAAAAAACTTTGTCCTATTACACACTCCCAAACCATCACTAGCTTTCGGTATTTCTGGAGTCTGCCAATAAGTTGAATTATCTAGAAACAGCAAATGATTCACCTCCCACGCCAACACACTCCATGCTGTAAGACCCTTGCGTTCACCTCCCTGACCCTGTTCATAAACTGGTTAAACAATCACGGTGACATCAAATAGCCACCCATCCTCCCTTCCTACACACATCCATGCTTCATTCTCTTGGTATGTTTTCATATGTCCCATATATTTGTAGCATCTTCCACAAGGTTTCTCTGTCAATCCTATCAAAATAATAATATACCAGTTTGTGCAAAATACTGGCATTACCAGACTCCGCCTGCTTGTGGTTACGCCACGAGTGAAAAGTCTCCTTCGGCGAGGTTGTATCATAGAGTACAACCTTGTCGAAGAACTTCTCACTCCAAAGGAGTCCCTGCTACTGACTGTAGTGCAGCCTTGAAGCTACAGGAACCCCTACAGATGGGGTCCTGGGGTTATATAAAGATAATGTAAAAGAATGATTTATCAGCCAATCTCAAAGGGAAAATGAATCAATGTACTGGCTGTTAGCCTACTGTTCCATCTACTTTTGAAACATAGGCACATGATATTCATATCACAAAGCTTGTCAGCTAATAAGCATACTGTATTCTTCTTTATAATATTCTAATTTTCCTAACAGTGGTATAACAGACATCTGAGAAAAGTTTAGACAGAAAAATAATATGGTCTCTCAAGGCCAAGTGAGGTAAAGCATCACTGAGAACAACTGGTTAAAGAAATCTATTTCATTATAAAAGCAATGAAATTATTTGTCACTTACCGTATGTATATTTGCGAAGGGTGGGAATGTGTGGGCGGATCTTGTGCATTAGCATCTTCCGCTGAGCAGGTTCAGCCACATCGATCATCTTCTGCACTACATAATTGGCATACTGGTCCTTCATCAATACTAGAAGAGAGCTGTGAGCATTGTCACTGTACCCACAAACCTGTGAAAGATAAAATAAAGGAGTTATTTTTTAATAATATTTCTAAAGCACTGTAAAAACATTAGGATTCTAACTAAATCCCATTCATCTTCTGTTATGTAGCAAAGTGAATTTCAACAAACTTTCTCAACAATATGAAACCAAACTTGTAACTATTCTTCCCTCTTTCCTTAAACCTGAGGCTCACTATTCCCCTGTATCTCTCAAATACCCTTTTGGTCATTTTCTCCATGTCTTCCACATTTCTATGTCCACCACTCCTAACTACATAAATTCTTCACAGAAAATCAGTTTTATAAAGAAAGAATAGTTCTGCATTATGAGCAAAGAAATATAACCCTTAAATGCTGGGAGGCATACACAGCAGACTCTAGGAAATGCCCAAAGTCGTAATAGTAGTGCTAATCTTTACAGGTTTTTCTTCGAAATGCGAGCTAATATAATGACATTAATATGGCAACTAAGTGTGGCCTTGGTTTCTGCCCTATATGAGAAGTGTGACTTATGAATCAGTGATGTCTCAGACTGAGACACACATGCTCCTCCACCACCCCCTTGAGAGATCAATGCATTAACTTAGGCCATATAAAAATGTTAGTTCACTTTTTTGAACATATCCTTTACTTTTACATGTAATGTTCAGTCTTTAATGGCAAACAGAAAATCTGATTAATGTACACCCTCCAAAACCCCTTTTCCACAATTAGCCTTGGGATCTACATATTAAATTCTGTGTTATACTATGGCCATATACAATGTGTTAGCTCAGTTATTTGTACTTATCCTTTACTTTTAAATGCATTTTTCATTTAAAAATGAGAAACAAAATCTGAATGACACACACAGAAAGCCCTTCTCCAACACTCAATTCGGGGATCTACGCCATTAAATTCAACAATTCGGGGATCTACGCCATTAAATTCAACATTATACCATCACCATGTCAAGCAAGTTAGCTTGCACCTTTTTACATATTTACTTTTTTTAAATCTTTCTTTTATTTCATAAAGGGAAAAAGAAAATTTTAAGACTTTCATTTTGTCCATACTGCAAGAAACTTTCTGCAAGTCACCCAGCATTTAAGTGTTAATGGATGTGCACTAAGCAGTCCTGTTCTGGTAAGGCAGAATGATGCAAACACAAAAAGACCATCTAGTGCATGTAAGAATACATTCCCCAATATCAGTCTTCCATGGACTAGCCAATGACTGTCATTAAAAATACATAATACACAAGGTCTCAGCCCCTAACCATGGTCAGACTGAGTTCATAACCTGAACAGAGGCTGGCACAGAAAACTAATGGGATCAGAAAAGCTTGGATATAGGTAGGTGAAAGATGCATCTCTACTCCAGGCTGCTCCTGCAGGGTTAGAGTAGGGAACCCTAGTTCCACAAATCTATTTCCACAAAAGATGCACTTGATCCATCCCATGTAGATGGGAGAGGATTTACTGATAATAGTTAGTCAAATGGAAGGACAGTTAGAAATGCTCTTCCTACCCAAGCACATCTATGCGTCTGTCCATCAATGCAAATAAACATCACAGCAGTGCTAACTATATGCAATAAGATTTCTAGCCTAGAAGATAAATTCTTCCCCAGAAAGATAAACAATCTCCAACTTTAAGACTGGGCACAGTAGATTCTGAACCAATAGGCAAGACAACTTTCAACACATATGCAATATATCAGTAATAGGAATTATCCCTAGACAGGATATAATGCCATTTAACAAAATTAGTAGACAATGCTATCTGATCGTTATGAACTAGTAGTTCAAGTATTATTAAAAGGTCCAAGGAGGAAATACAAACAATCGTTCAAGAGGCTTATCAATCGATACCGCCTGACATTCTGAAAACGTGCTTGTAATAAACATACTGGAAATAAGTGAATTTCATTTAGATTAACCCTCTTCCAACTGCAAACTTATGGACCAAACTCCCTCCCTAGGAAGGGCATTTTTTAAAAATCAAAAATAATTTTCAACATTTGCCTGGTACCGTATACATCTTTTCCTGAACTAGAAAAAGTGTTACTCAGTAACAAAAGAAATTAGTCATATGCTTAGAGGTGTTGGAATTGGTTTTGCCAGCAGCATGGGTTGGCTACAAAATAAAACAGACTATGATGTCTGGTTATTATCCCTGTCTCTTTCTTTTCTAAGGTCCTACAAATCAGAGCAATCACCATCATCATTAGAAAGCCTACTCAACTCATCTAAATCAATTACATCAATAATTCCACATAATAGGGGATCTTGCAATGTTGCTACAGATTGATGGTCAAACTTTACAATTTGACATCTAACAGAAACATTAAATACTGAAACTATATATATGACAACACTATGTGGGTGATACTCACGTTGGTAACAACCTATCTGCTGTCTACGCAGGTGTGGGGAATTCAAAATTCGATGAGCATTTAAGAGTCACCAATGAAATTTTTTTGAACTTGATACGAGTTATTAGCAGTGAAAGGGGTTAAGAAAATCTATGGCACAATGTCAGATCAGACCGAGGAGATAAATGAATTTCTTATTTATATACAGTGAAAAAGCATGAAATCTTATTCACGACAAATCAAAAACTCGTTTAACTTGAAACAGAAACAAAAAAATCACTCATTTCTGTTGTGAGGTATCAAAAGTACTAATGTCAGCAGCATCGGTGGAGTTGGAATGTCTGATTATTTCTTGGTGGAAGCAAGTGTGAATGTTTGTGGTGGTTTTAGGAAATGAGGTGTGAAAGAAGTGTGAAGTGGTTGAAAAAGGTGTCTGTGTAGAGATACCAAAAGAGACAGTGTTAAATGGCACAGGGTACCTATGAGTACCTAACACATTTTACCTACGGCAGAGTTCGTTCAAAGCGCTCACCAAACATCTGTCTAGCATGTTTTGTAAAAATTGTACTCCTGTTTTTCAGTGCTACCCAAGAGGCATAATTCTTTGTCTTTGGCTGATCCAGCATCCTTTTCACTCATCTGTCCAGACTAAATTTGAAAGTTTCAGTGATGACTTAAGGTAAACTTCTTATTTCACCGAGTTTAAAAATGATAAGCCACTCAAATTTCTTGGTAGGGCACTTAAGTATTTTTGCTCTACATCTTTGTAATACACTTCAAGGAACATTTGTATATCTAATCATTTTGTTTCTAACTGTATGTGAGGTTTTTAGTTCTAAAATGTCTTTTGGACCCTCTTCTTGTTGCTATGCAGAGATAACATCTATCGCTTCTTCCTTCTAGAAAGTATAGTTGTAGTTCTTTTAGTCTTTGGGTGTTACATTCCTTAATTCTACTTGGAAACTGTTTCTGGGCTCTCTCTAACTTGTCCAACTCTATTTGAATGGCAAATAACTTGTCTAACTCTGTCATTTGACAGGCAATCCTCTATATGCTGAACATCAGCTTTCTGTCTGTTGAATAGAATGTTCTCATTATACTACTACACATTGTATAACTCTACAGTAATACATTCCACTGTGCTCATTAAATTCATTTCTCATGAATCTTCAGTCTTTGATATCTGCTTCAATTTCTTTCTCTTTCCCTGTTGGTTGTTTGTAGGGCACTGCTGTTTTACTGCTAAACATTCCATAGCTCATTTATTCAAATCCATCTTCATTAACTTTATGAGGTTCTCTTCTTCCTATTTACAATTATATCCAGCTCTTTTTGCAAGGTCTCTCTGTCTTCTGCTCCAATCACTTTGCCGACACTGGTGTCAATGGCATAGCATCCATGTATGCGTTCTTTTCCTTCCCTGACCATATCTGATATCACTATCATAAATAGCACTGAAGCCAGCGTTCTTCCAAGTGGTACATCTGATTGAACATCTTCATCAGACATAGTTTCAGTTAATACTACTTACAGTTTCCATCTTCATATTTTACTTATAATATTAAGTTTTGCCACTTTTTCTAATAAAATTCTGTAGTTTATCAAATGCCTTGGCAAAGTAAAGGAAATGAGTATCTTCTGTTTCCTTTTAAAGTAGTTTCATTAATGTCTCTGTATTACACTGATAGTTGAGTTATTGTACTTTTACTAGGTCCAAATCAATGTTGGCCTTCATTTACGCAATAGTTCTACAAAAGATCCTATGTTTTTCATAGCACTCTCGAACACTTATTACATGTGATGTCAACAAGCCAACTGGTCTTGCTTCAAGAGAAGTTTAGATCCTCCTTTTATGAATCAGTTATAAATATAACACTTTAACAATATCTGCTATGCTACTCTCATCTACGCTTTGTTTCATCAACAGCATCATTGGTTTTGCTATTGCCAATATGCATTTTTTTTTTTAATGAAAATAGCCGATATTCCACCAATTCCTGGTGTTGAGTTCTCCAAAAACTGGTCCTTTGCACTTTTTCACCTTCAGATATCTGTAATGGCATCTTCATACTGATTAAACATTCTGTTATCTCTTATTGTAAAGAATACTGACTTATACTGATCAATTAGCATCTTGCATACCTTCTTGGAGCCATTTTCATATTCTTCATCAATTCAAAAAGTTCACTCTCAGTTCATCTGTTCTTTGCTTTGTGCATATATGAGAATAATTCTTTTGGATTCTGTTTCATGCTAAGCATCACTTTCTCCTCATTCCCTCTATTTCTTTGTCAGCATTTCCTATTTGCTCTTCTCTCCTTTCTTTGCATAATGATGCTCTCATTATCTTTACCCACTCTTTTGTTCACCCAGTTTGTTTTCCTTGAAAATTCTCATTTTATACTGTTATCATTTCACGGTTCTCTTGCAATTAGGCTTATACTCTCATATATCGTTGCTATGATGTCATTAATAAAGCTGTCACTAAAAACATTAATGTAACATGTATTTGCAATTAGTTCATTAATTGTTTCCTTTTAATTTGTCAAAAGCCTCACATAATTTAATTACTCCATTTACTTATTTTCTTTTATCTGCTTATCCATTATCTACAGATTTATTTTCATTACTGCATCTGTATTCGATCCCCTTTCTTTCCAATCAATAAAATGGAAGCGAAAGTCTCCAGATCATATAATAATTGGTTGTAGTTTCTCTATATTTTTCAATTTCTCTTCTACCACAATTTCATTATATTCAGATAGCTTCAGTTTTAGTGGCCTGTTTTCACAATGTTTATTGCATTTCTGGCGGGAATATTTGCAGCAAGTAGTTAACAATATTTGTGACTTACCTCTTTTATCTGATTTAATTCCAGTTTAAAATGTGCACTTATACCCAACTTACAATCAATCACCTCTCATAATCCACCTTCATTTTCACAAGCAGGAGGTGGGCAAGTGAGAAAGGGTAGTCAATGTTGGGATGAAGTTAAGTTGCTAGTGAAAGAAAAAACGAGAGGTGTATGAGTGTTACCAACATGGAAGTTGGGCGAGTGATTGGAAAAAGTACAAGAGAAAGTGGCAGGCCAAGAGGAAGGTGCAGGGGCTGAAAAAAAAGAGGGCAAATGACGGTTGGTGTGACTGAGTATTGGCAAACTTCAGGAGAATCAGAAAATGTTTTGGAAGGTAGTTAATAGTGCAAGGGGAAAAAAAAGGGAAAAAATGGGAGCATCAGTGAAGGATGGGGTGAAAAAGATTTTCAGTGCTTGGGGCCTGAGCATGCAAAAGGATGTAAGGCGTGCATGGGACAGAGTGAATTGGTGTGATGAGGTATAAAGATTTTTCATAAAGAAAAGCCTGTAAACTTTTCATATAGCTAAGGAGGTGCAATTAATGTCAGTCATGGATTAGAAACAAAATATTTATCAAGTCTAGGCTTATATGTATACGTGGTACGGCTTTTAACTACTCTTAATAGTTAAATCTTTCCATATGTTAACAATCCTGTTCAAGACAAAGTACACAGATACCTCTTACAACAGAGAAGATGTATTCCCGAGGAATACCCATTAACCCAAAAATCCATTTAAAGGGGTCATTATAACATGGTGCTTATGGTGATGCATTCCTAACAGTGTCAATTGTTACACCAGTAAGTGCTATAGAATGGCTTACTTCAGCAATAGTAATGGCTCTGCAGACATTATTTTGGTGTTTTACAGATAAAACGAAGTCACTGTAAATATAAATACCATATGAAACTAAATTTTATCAACGTTCACAAGTTTGTCTGAGTTTGCAGTGTTGTTGATCATCGCTGCTGTGCTCTGAAAGCGCACCTACTCCTTCCTGGCCTACTCTCCACTGTCTCCATTGGCTGTGTTTTATGCATGGCAGCTAGGGAGTGGATGTATGCAAATGAGGCCATTCCTTTGTCTGTTTCTGGCACTACCTCACTAATGCAGGTGGAAAACAAGCATGAATAAAAATATATATAAATATGATGGGGCTAGAGAAAGTTGTGGTATTAAGAGGAATATGTATGAGAGAGATGAAGAGGGTGTACTAAATTGGTTTG
>JAUTYZ010123288.1:0-11316 GCA_032273725.1 Panulirus interruptus
GCCAATCGACAAGCGAGAGCGGAAAGCTATATATATTCGCCAACCCAATCAACAGTCACGTTTAATCGCTGTGGTAAGGTGGGGTTGACCTTTGACCTGACGCTTAGAGGTCAGGTCAAATGTCACGCCCTAATACCGACGGGTCGTACCGTCGTGCTCAAGGATCGTACCATCGTGCCCAAGGGTCGTACCGTCGTGCTCTAGAGGTTAATATGTAGTTTGATTGTCTCAGATCACCGTAATAGAAGAATCAGATTCTCTTATCCTGTGGAGTCGTGAATAACTCCAAGTTATTCACGACTGAAGAGGAGACCACTATCTTTCCAGACTTTCCAGCATTACTCCTTTACAATTTACATTCCAGGGAATACATGTTTGGTAGGGCCGCCTTTCTACCAGTTGTGTAAGCGTTTAATTTCATCGTGAAAGTCACTAAGCGTTTCCTGTGGACCGTCTTGCCTCATCTGTTTCGTTACCTTTGTCGAATGACGTCAGCGCGTACTACTAACCTCCGCTCTTACCTCTACAATAACGAATGACGTCAGAACACATGTAATAATTCGAATTTACAAAGCACAAATACTCTGAAAAGTGTCACCGTTTACGTCCAGTCTTATATAATTTGGATGTGCTTTAAATTTTAATAACCTGTTGCTAAAAATCGATATAATTTAATAGGAAGTCTCAAGATTAATCAGTGATTAATACATAACCTGCCTGTGTGCTGTGATTAACGGCTTATTATCTCCTCTGATGACCCTATTGTTTAGGATGTGACGCTACGCCATCGTTGTGCCGAGATTAAGTATTGATAATCTTTACTTCATGTGATAATTACCTGTTGATATTGTAATTAGCTGTGATGATCCCTAGTCACACCTGATTATCGAGTGATTAATAATCTGTTATTCGCTTTAATAATCTTATAGAATTTCTTCGTGAGCCCTGAGTTGGTGTCTCTTCCCCCCCCCAACCCCCCCCCATCTCTCTCTCTCTCTCTCTCTCTCTCTCTCTCTCTCTCTCTCATTTAATATCGTATGGCTTTCACTAGTGCCTTAAGAATGTTCCTGTAAGCATCAATCCCGTCCCCTCTGTAACTGTAACTTCCGCAACTCCCTCTAACTGTAACTCCCTCTCACTCCCTATAACTCTGTAACGCCCTTACGAGCAAAAAAAAAGTACAAGTGTGTTTCTCTCCCCTACAGAAAAGTATGCCGCAATTGTAAGTGCCCGCGGGAGGAGCATTGCGGTGGCGAGATGGCCGCCCCAGGGCCCCTCCCCGACCTGCCGCATGCCCACAGCCCTCCCCTGCCGCAGCCGCAGCAGGAGACGCCCACCAAGAAGCCCTCGGGCGTGGGCGTCGTGGGCGGGGTCTTCGCGGGCGTGGGCGGGCTCATCACCGACCCGCAGAGGCACAGCCAGAGCGACGACGACTCGGGGTGTGCCCTGGAAGAGTACACATGGGTGCCCCCTGGCCTCAAACCAGAACAGGTCAGTGCCGCGCCTCGTACAGGTCCTCCTCTCTCACTTCCAGGTCATGTGTGTGTCTCCTCCTCCGGGTGTTCCATCATTTCCAGGTTCGTCTTTTAAGGTTCACTTCCATCTTCCAGGTCACCTCTGTCACCTCCTGGGTCACAGGTGTTTTCCAGGTCCTCTCCTTCATCTCCAGGTCATATGTGAACCTCCAGGTCGTTTTGTTTCTCCGAATTGTTATAAATCGTCCAGGTCTTCTTATACGTCCAGGTCATTCTATCACTCCCGGTCAGTTTTCTAGATACTATCACTTCCTGGTCATAAGCTGCTTCCAGGTCTTCTCTGACCTCCAGGTCTTCTACCACCTCCAGGTCTGCTCTCTCATCTCCAGGTACTTGATTTCACCCCAGTTCATTCTTCCAGGTCGTCTCTCAAACCCCCAGACCTTGTTTATAGTCTCTAGGCCAACTTCCAGGCCTTCTGAAGTCTCTTCCAGGTCATGACTCACCTCCTCCAGGTCTTATGTCTCGTATTGGTATGTTGGCTGCACTTCCTGGTCATGTGGGCAGCTGGCTCCTGCTGCTGTCCGGGGTCATCATCATGTGGCCAGCAGCTTCATTGTCGTTGGTCTGCTCTGCTCTGGTCTTTCTCAGCTTGACCTCTGACACTCGCTCTCTCTGTCTTTCTGTTTTTTTAGCTTTTAGCTTTCTCCCGTTTTCTCCTAATGTGGGTGATTTCGGTACTTGTTTTATGCATACTATCTCTGTGTGTGTGTGTGTGTGTGTGTGTGTGTGTGTGTGTGTGTGTGTGCTTGTGTACGCTAGCCGATGGGTGTCACAGCTGATTGCTCTGATCACCCTACACCCAACCTCAGGTGAAGGAACCAGTAGGTTAATCAGTTTAAGATGAATGGTGGCAATTTATGTGTCACACTCAAGTTTAAAAGTTAATATCTTTATGATGGTTTTTCTTGTCTCCTTTGATGCTCTGTGGAAGGAAATTCGACGACATCTAAATCAAAAAATAATATCACATGCAAGAATGAGAATGCAGTGGCGTGATGACCCAGGCATGGAAAGATCTGTTCAAAGAGATTCACGGATGACGTGATAATGTTATCGGTGGGGGAACCATCGTTCATTTTCTTTCTTGTGTGTAAGTATGTTTAACGAGGTCCTGATGTGGAACAGTTCCAGCGCTTGTACATGCTATATATATCAAATAGGCTGCCACCCCTGTGTTCTACAGGATTTTTCCATGCACATTCACATTCCCACACTCCCACCCTTCCATACACTTTCCATACACACACTTGTATTAACATCCAACTCTACAAAGTAAAGGAACTAACATATCTTTTGAAATATAAGGAAATACACTTACTTGGACAAATGGAATGAACCTTCGTTAAAATATGTAACACTGACGTGGGAAGAAGTTTTAATTTTAACATATATATATGCTTTGAACACTGGTTTAGATTACCTTCAAATGTTGTTACTGCGATGACTATAAGGTACAGATACTTCCAACTCCCTGTACATTGAAGTAACTGACAGAGACAAGAGTGAGCTGAGTTTTGGTGTTATATGTAGATCTCTAGAACAAAAGAAAGACCATGACATAACTTTAATACAGTGAAATAAAGCCACTTGTAAACAACAAGGAAGTTATGATTCTAGGTGACTTGAACGATCTAAACATAGACTGGGGCATCTTTAGAGAAGATCAATAGGGAATTAGGTTAGCTGACACTAATGAAGATACCTATCCAAGCCAGCTGGATAAAAAACTAACTAGAGGCAAGAACGCTTTTACCAAAGATATAGCAAGCAAAACTGGTGATATATGTGATCTGGGACGCACTGCAGATATGATACGATGGGCATTAGCAGTGCGGCGTCATTCAGCAACTCTGGGTTTTGCTGATATCACTGTCAGCAAAATCATAAAGTTTTGGATACTTTGAAGTGTCATAAACTTTCGACCTTATATCATCCTCAACAACTGTTGTTGCCGTATCCACTATCTTCTCCTTACTCAGACCAGTAGCTCTAGTTCTCTCTCCGTATTCTGTTGCCGGTGTCTAAAAATGTTTAGTCTCTTTTCCAGGCACCAATCATCACGATCATGTCCCCGCCACAATGGAGACCTAACTTTGTTTTTCAAGTGTTTTGGTGAGTAACCTTCCTCTCCTTCCAAGTAGCTATTCATCACTGTCACTAACTCAGGCATAAAAAACTGACAATCATCATTCACATCGAGAAAATCACAGTTTCAGGAATGAGTCCAGTTTTTTGTTATCGATAGATCTATTCAGCAGGATGGCCACTTGACTGCTTTTTGAGAGACCGATCGATACTTAGCTTCAGCTGTTATAAGATCATCGACATTTCGGGCACAGTTTTTCCCCATTCATCAATTCATTCATATCCTTTCCTCTTTACTGATCCCATCAATTCTTTCTTCTCAGTTTCATGAACTTCGCGACGATGCAGAGGAATTCCATTGTCTTTTTCTGAATAATCTGGCACTTGCTTCCCAAAATACAGAGAGTCGTGTTTTGATACCGAACGTTGGTGTATGACAAAGGCGGATGGCTTAGACTCCATCACGTCCAACTGCCTCTGCTTCTATCTTTCGTTTGGCTACGCTAGAGGGGCTTCAAATAGTTTCTACCTCATGTAAAGTGAATCGAGATGGGTAAAGGTTTACCTTAAAGTCCTGCATCAACTCCATTAGCCAAACCTCTACTTATACAAGGAACGTTCTCTAAGCCCTTTCGACGAAGTTCACTACCATCGGATATTATTGGCCTCCCACAGAATGCACAAACGCTTTGACAAAGTGTAAACAAACGGCCTAAAATATGAACAATTGCATTTAAGCAAGACAGAAATCACAGAAAAATTACTAAACACTTTCTTTAGCTAACGTAATGCCAAAAACACCATCAACTCTGTAACTACACCAGTTTATCAGTTCCTAACTGGGGTTCCCTAGGGCGATGTCCTGTTACCAAAGCTATCCATAACCTACACGGCAAATAGTCCCTCTCCAGCAGGGAACACGAGGATTGACATCTCCCATGCAGACGACACAACCCCCCGAACACACCCACTTTGTACAGTCAGAGGTGTCCGGACCCAACAGATTCGAAAAGGGTGGGAGGTAAAAATAAATAAGAAAATCGCAATTGTGGCGCTTGGAGGAATAAAACCCAGCGACATGGTCAAAGATGGAAACAGGATAACATACCACAAAAACTGCATATCCTTGGACACACACCATCATGACGAGTCTTGATAAAAGAACATATTAACAAAAGAACCTCAAAGGGATAAGTAGCTCTAGCCAGGCTGTATAGATTCTGGCACCTTCCAGTAGAGTAGATTGCACGTATAACTTAGTAGAGGGCAGAATGTAATGTAATAGAGACGATCATTATATGTACAAGATTGTTACATGTACAAGAAAACTACATGTAAAATAGACGGTAATTCTGTACACAAAATTGTTGCGTGCACAATATATCTGCATGTACATGGTACTGAAATCTAAATAATGATTGCGTCTGCCGACACTAGAGACATCTGTCAGCCTATGTGCACCCGGGAGATGGACTTTGTCCGAAAATAGGAATCGTTACCCAAAAAACACCGGCGGCAGCAACAGCAGCGGTTAAACCATTCTCCCGTAGCCGGGAACCGCCCTAGTCACCACGGCTAAGCTGTAATATCCGTACAATATCCTGGCTTTGAGGTCGGTGTTTCAGACCGCTCTACTGCAGGAAATATCGTTATTTCCTCCTAAACTTTAGTTTAATAATCCCTTTCACAGTGTAATCCTGACTGTTGGTTACCACACCCCGTGTGGAGAGTGGGCTTAGCACAAAACTCAAACGGGAGTTGCGACGTCATGTGTGGCAGTGACCGCGCCGTGGGATTCTTGTTTCGATATAACTCCTTAAAGTTAGGTGTCACTGACGGTGCTACACAACTCCTGGATCAATTTCTATGAAAGAGCCCTGGTGTTACCAGGACGTTTCTAAAGGATCCTGCAGCTCAAGCTCGCGCTGCTTCCAGAAACAGGGAAATGTAAACTCCTGTTGAGTGAGAAGTTCTTTGACGAGACTGTAATCCCATTAATACAGCCTTGCTAAAGATGACTTTTCACCCGAGATATAACCTTGAGCAGGTGGAGTACGGTAACACGGATGAACACTATCAGTTGTGCGATTGTCACTGCTTTGAACATTCCTTTTCCCACCAACTCCCCAATTTTCTTTCCAGATGCAGCCACCAAGATGATATCTGTGTCCTTCAAATATTCACTTACGATTGTGTCCTGCTTAGAATTTGGGACCGAAACATATGCTCTATCATTGTCATATACAGATGTCATATACAGACCTATAGTCATATCCCAGATTATAAACATTTCGAGGAAAGATGGAGGGTCTACAGTATACAGTCCATTCCAGATTTGTCTCATTCCCATGTCTTTAACATGTACAGGATACATTGAGTAGATAATACCGATTTACCTTCGGGCGCCAATGAACGTATGTGCAAAGAGGAAATTAGAATGGCTAGGACTCCATACTTTTCACCTTCACTCCTGTAATAGTTATTTGTGGGCAAAAATGAATCCCCCATTCCCCTGCTGCGAACAAAGCCCCTGACGCGGGATCATCTGACAGATCCGACTGAGAAACAATCATGATAATCTTTTGACCGAATTCAAGAATATTCTTCGAGATTTCTCAACTGTTAAGGTACCATATGAATGGTTAAACTATGGATTGGGTGGGGGATAGGCTGTGGGGAGTGATGGGGAGAGATATTTAGAGGGAGGGGTGGTAAGAGTGTTTAGAAGATAGTGAGGGGAGGGTAACTGGGTGGGGAGGGAGGAAGGCTGTATTGTGTGTAAAATTCGGTTAGCTGGAGAACTTCTCACCCGCAACGCCTTACCAGAGTGTACACTGCAAGTTTCATAATGATACTTGAAACAACTGAGTAGAGGCTGGCGTAGTTCCTTTGATATCTAATAATTAAATAATTTTGTAGTACTCAGAATTTCTGCAAAACATTTGCTGTGATTAAGGAATCTCTCAAGCACCAGAGTAGTACAGATAAATCTGCTCTTTATACCGTAAAAGTATCTATTACGTACAGCTTTCGATATATACGAATCATGAATCTGTTTTTATTATATAATTCTTTCATACTCATTCCATGTTAGCGAGAGGGCAGGTTGAAGTTATGGACTCTGAAGCCTTTTTTCAACATTATTCACAACAGCCATAAGGTATATCTAAAAGGAAAATCTTGAGATGTATAAACATGCGAATTAGAGTGTTTTTCAGATTCGTGTGGAAAACAAAGAACTGGACGATAAAGGTTTATTGAGCATAAAAGACGTAACATAAGAAACTCTCTTATACATGTGGTTTCAGACTATTTTCATCCGTTTTGAATTTCAGATGTCTTCATAAATTTCGTTGTTGCCTCTGGTTAGTGTTGGAGAAGAAAACGGAAGCAGTCGATGGCTCACTTTTCAGACTGGGTACAAGAAGTCATTTATGCCAACACACACACACTGGGATATTTCTAGACTTATATGCTTACATATATACACATGCTCAGGTTGAACACCTAAATGTCGAAAGAATGTAAAGATTCGCTTCCCCGGTCCGGTAAATGTAAGATTAAAGATCCATGTTAGTGATAGGGAACTGCATAGTGACTTTATACCTTAGACACATTACCACAGACCCAAAAGCCGACGTATAGAACCACGACTTGTTTCGGTTTCCCTGGTGCAGAACCAAAGACTAGCCTCATAGTTCATTATAGAACCACAGACGAGACTTATAATCTCCAATATAGAACCGCAGACTCCCTCTAAAGTGCCATCATACACTGAAAAAAAAGTTTTCTGAATCACAAGTATCGTAGATCGGTATATCGTTTCTCATGCGCAGCAGCTGGATATGACTTGTAATTTTGTAACAAGACCACAGATGTCCATAAATATCTGGCAGGGAACCACAGATGAACCCATAGTTAGTATGCAGTTACTTATGGCATATACCCACAAAGAACACCGGCGTCCCAGTACTGCTTACATGTCCTTTTCAGAACAATAGGGTTTTGCTATGTATTCCGCATGGAACCACGGTATTTCCCACACAGAACCACACATATCCCCGTCCTATAATTTTCCACTGGAATTCTGGCATATCGACACATGTGAGTGTTCCACGAAACTCTTGTACACATATCCTCTACATCTACCATAGAACCACACACGGCCCCCATCACCGTTGGATAGAACCGTCCGAAGCCATTATTTTCAGAAGGCGGAAGAGAAACTGCAATATCAGCGACTCAGAGAACCAATATGCAATAAAAGTGAAGTATGTGGGATATTGGCGTCTCATGCAGGAGTCTTTGTGCAGAAGTGGTTGGGCGGCAGTAGAAGGTAGTTGGTAGCTGCCGAAGGAAGGTGGTTATGGTGGTGGTGGGTATTATTTGGAAGTGTTGGTGGTTGTGAGTGGCGATGGAAGGCGCTGAACATTAGTCGGAGATGGTGGTGGTAGATGATGGTGACTTGTAGTGGTGGTACTGAGTGGTACTGTAGGGTACTGGTGGTGGTGAGTGGCAAGGGGAAGTGGTAGGCAGCACTGATGATGGTGGTAGCTGGTAGAGGAGGGTGTTGATACCGGTAAAGGGTGGTAGGTGGGTGGCAGTCGATGGTAGCGGCGGGTGCTAGTAGGATGGGAGGTGGGAGAAGGTGCTGGTGGTAGGTGGCATCAGTAGGTATCAGTGGTGGTTGTAGATAGGCAGGATAGGTGTTGAAAAGGATGGTGGGTGGTTACTGGTGGTAGGAAGTGGTACAGAGAGGTAACTGTCCTAGTGTATGTCGGGTATCATTGGTATAGGGTAGTAATGAGAGATGTCAGAGGTTAGGATGGTAGTTAGTGGTGGTAGTGGTGGATAAGAGTGGTGATAGCGATAGGTGGCATAGAGGGGTGTTGATGGAGATACAACTCCGCCGAAGCGTAACCACAAACGGGCGGAGTTCGGTAACGTCCCGCTGTGGGGGATGAGTTAGTAAATATGTGTTCTGAAGAATTTCACGTTTTTTGTAAGAATATGAAAACCCATATGTAGAGAACGTTCTTGATCTGGTATTTCTTTTGTCCGGCGAGTAATGTCGGCTGATAGCTAACAGTCGAACTAGCTGCAGACGTTGTGTAAGTGACTGGATAAGAAAAATAAAAGATCCTTTGATAGCACTATTGCATGGATGAAAAATAACAATTGTTCCAGGGTATCGTTATGAATCGAATTCAACATATACGAGAAAAACAGACTGTTACATAACGATCTTCCAACTCGTCATTCGTTTTTCATTAAGAAAATCAACGACATCCTCCACTCCTGAAAATACATGATTCCCAAATGGATAAAAAGTATCTGCGGTGGAATATTCCTATCTTGTGCCACTACCCTTCCTCGACCCGCGCTGCCTCCACGATTTGCAGCATACCGGCACAGCTCTCCTCATCGTTGACGACAACCCCGTGACAGAAGCTGCGCCATCAGCTGGTGCTGGTCCTGGAAGCTGCAGCCATATACAAGAGTTTCGTGGAACACTCACACGTGTCGATATGCCAGAATTCCAGTGGAAAATTATAGGACGGGGAATGACGTCGTTTTCCCGTCCAGCACCAAACTCCGGCCTGGCTGACACAAGGCTCAAATCCTGGTCCTCAGTAACTCTGACCTGACGATCAGGAAATGTGAGGAACACGGTCTGACCTGACTGATATGAACTTTGACCCGATAAATATTCCCTCTTGACATTCAGAACACGGACTGTATTCTGATTAACACGACTTCTGACGTGCCTGACGCGACCTTTGATCTGAGTGACAGGATCTCGAACAAGATGAACATGAATTCAAACCAACTCAGGCCTGAAAGACACGAACTCTACCAGGTAGACACAATGATTTGAAGTGCACATACTCTAGCCTCATTAGACAAAAGAACCCTGGCCTGACCAACAACAACGCCGAAATCGCTGACAAGGACTCTGACCTGACTGACAAAGGAGCTGACGTAGTCGTCAGGTAAACAGGCCAGATTAGATGAAATGTGAACTGACAGAGAACCAACTCATTTGAAAGACGAAAATTTGACCTGCTTGTTAAAAGATGCACTACAGAAAGCGATGTTTTTTATGCTGCATCCACCTTATTTACCTACTTTGCTGGAAGCCTATTAGTAAGGTATCTAGATGAATACCTAGCTGGACATGGGCATATCTGGTCATATACATATGTAGCTAGATATTCGCAGAACAGCCAAATCAACCCGTTATACCTGGAAATACATAAAACTGAGCATCTAAATATCCGGAAATACTCGGTCATACACATCTACATAAATTTTGAGTGTCTGATGATAAACCAAACTTTGTAATGCACCTATTTCGTGTTATTCAGTTAGATTAACAGTTTTTATATGATTGTTTACAATGCTAACCCAACATATATTGACTATTGGTATATTTCTGTATGATTTCTGTCGCCTTTTGTATTCTTCTGTCTCTGGAACTTTTGATATTTTGAAAGATTTTTCTTTTGTACGTTCTTGATCTAATGTTTGTTAAATTCTTCTGACTTTAATTCTTATTTCCCTTTTCGATAGTTGTCCTTATCTCTGCCATTTTGCGTTAATGATCCTTGACTTTTATTTTTCTGTGTGTATGTGACATTTGCTCTCCATACATTTGCCTTCCACACCATTTGTTTCTGTAGCAATCCACTATGAGATTTCCTGTGTTTTGTGTCTCACCAATCATCATCGGCTTGTTGCCGAGTGGATTACCGTCTGGCTCTATCGTATCTAATCTGCAGATCCTGTCAGTATACACGATTCTGAAGAAGCAGTTGACTGCTTGCTGTTGTCGATAAGATTACTATCATTTTAATCACTAAAAAAATTTAATGCGCTTGATATTTGTTTTCATAGCATTTCGAATCCTTGTCATTTAGACAAAAAGACCCTCTGCAGTGTTGTATCTATTGTAAACTTTTTATTCTTAAGACAATGAACATTATCCTTGGCTTAGTCTATAAAACGTTGATTCTGGTACATTCTCCAAATTGAAGAAAAGCACTTACAACAATACAATCAATAAAGACCCCCATTACCTGTCGTCATATATCAGGATGATAAAAACTCCAGAACAGTTCAGATGGATGTCCTGTGTGTAACAAGACTGCGTGGGAGGCGGCACGTCGAGGGCGTGTGGGCGGCCGTGATGATGAACGGCTCGTTGAAATAACTGCAGCCAGAGGCTGGATATATATATACAGGGAAAATGCACACTAAATTCCAGAGTTGGGTAATCAAAAAGGGGACTGGTGATTTGATAGTCTTTACACCAACACTGGGGTGAAAGTCTACAGATGTAGATGATAATTTTTCACAGTGGATGGTTGGGATGGCTCCGTTCTTGTAGTGGGTATGTATGAGCTCATTTGGGATGGATTCGTTTGCTGTGCCGAACTGCAAATCGAGGGCGAGGGATCTTCCCTAGTAGGAGGTGACGGTGACTTGCCAGGTTGGCTGGCGTGTGACCAGGGTGTGTAGGCGGACGGGTTGGGGGTGGTTCGTGTGCTAGGGGTAGTACTGAACCCTCGTGAGTAATAGCTGTGGGCCAGGGAACATGGGGTCAAAACAATAACACTGCTTTATTGTGGTGGGTAACACGGTAATGACTGGGTCACTCTCTCTCTCTGTCTCTCTCTCTCTCTCTCTCTGT
>JAUTYZ010123397.1:0-15629 GCA_032273725.1 Panulirus interruptus
AATGTGCGTGTATGTATATGATTGGATGGGTCTTTCTTCGTGTGTTTCCTGTCGCTACCTCGCTAACGCGGGAAACGGCGACCAAGTATAATGAAAATGGAAAAAATAATCAATATCTTACTTCCATTGTTACAGTTCATAGATATGGCTTTTTTTTCCATCCGTTTTTGCAACGTTCGCGGTCTGAATATATGTCTTCGCTTTCCTCTGATGAACACCATCTGATAACCTCCCTCTCTGATTTTTTAGTTCTCTCAGAAATCCAAGTGTCTAAGTCGGCTTCACCTCTGCACTCTCAGATTTCCAGCTACAATCAGTATACCGGTTTCCGCTCCAAGGGTGGAGTTTTTGCCTATTGTAGAACAAAAACTCCTATTGCTCGCTTTATGGATCTTGAGTCTCCTATCTTACCTTGTTGCCATCTGGCTCAAAATGTCTCCACCTTCTATTACCTTGTTTTTATGTTTCGTTTATTTTCCTCTCAATTCTTCCAACTATGTACAACTCTTCGACTACTTGACTTCTTGCCACAAAGCTCTGCACTCTTATCCGCGCCCCGAGATCCTCTATGCTGGGGATTTCAGTGTACACCACAAGGATTTGTGAGGCTCTAACTAGGACGATCCTTGTGGGTTGAGGCTTTTTCTTTTTCTCATCTAAACAATCTGAAACAAATAATTAAACACCCTACTTGAGTTCCCGACTGTCACAACCCCTCTTCTAACACACTTGATCTGTTATTTACCTCAACCCTTCCACTATACCTAGACCATTTCTGCCCCCTTAGGGTTCTCTGACCACAATTTCATTTTTATTAATTCAAATTGGGCATGCCCGTCCTCTGCCCCCCCTTGAAATGCCATCTTTGGCACTTTGGGAGAGCTCATTGGTTCTCTTGTGCAGCTTCTGTTTTAACTTTCCCAGGAATTGGTACTGCTTCTGTGGTCGGAATGCCTTGTGCTGTGGTGAATGCATAGCAGAGGTTATCTTGGCTGGGGTGGAGGCCTACATCCTATCTTCTAAATTTTATTCTCCTTAATCGTGGCTTGATATTCTTGCTGTGATGCCTGTCACATCAGGGATGATGTGTACCATACCATGAAACTCCTCCTTTCCCTAGAAGCCCTCTCTGATTTTATTTCTGTTTGGAATAATTGCAAAGCTGTTCTTCAAAGAGCCACGTGCACTTTTATGAAAAGAAAGTGTGCTGACTTGACTTATTCCACTGACAAATCTTATAGTCCTTGTACACAACTTTGGATGATTCAGATTCTAATCTTCTGCCCTTATCTCCTCCCTCTGAAACTTTACCATCTGCTACATTCCTCTCATGCAGGGTCTTTCAGGTACTTTCCCATATCCAAGTGGACAAAGTTTGAGCTAGCACCAATCCTAGCTTGCCTGTTTCTCCTCTGTCTAAAAACCCAGACTTTCCCTTCTGCTTGGAAGCACACCTCCTCGTGTTCTAAAAGAGTGTGAGTTTGAGCTAGCACCAATCCTAGCTTGCCTGTTTCTCCTCTGTCTAAAAGCCCAGACTTACCCTTCTGCTTGGAAGCACAGCCTATCCCTAAGAAGGAAGACTGCTCTAACTCCTCCAACTATTGCCCCATTGCTCTCACTACTGCTATCATCAAAGGCTTTGAAATGCTCCTAAACTCTCACTTTCTAAAACACTTAGCATTTCATTTCCTTCTTTCAGATCAACAGTATGGATTTTGCAGTGCTAGGTCTACTGGTGATCTTTCCTGTGTGACTTACCTCTGGTCCTCCTCTCTAAGGGATTTTAGTGAAACTTTCGTCATAGGTCTCAACATCTCCAGGGCATTTGACAGGGTGAGGCATAGTTCTTTGCTTTCCAAACTCCCCTCCTTCGGTGTCACTGCTTCTCTTTGTTCTCTAATGCATAGTTCTTCTCAGGCCATTCCTTCACAGTTGTCAGCAATGGAGCAACTTCCCTTTCAAAACCTATCAATGGTGATGTTCCTCGTGGTTCTGTTCTATCACCTTCCCTCTTTCTTCTTTCGCTAAATGATTTTTCTCTTCTACTTCTAACCCTTTTCACTCTTATGATAATTCCTCTTTATGTGCTTCAGCTCACTTTTCTTCCCCTCCTCCCTTTAATACCCATTCTCTTTTTCATACTAATCCTATTTCCTCTCTTAATTCAGACCAGTGCAGGATTTTGGATTAGGGAAGCAGTAAACTTGTAAAATTTAACAGTGCTAAAATGTCATGTTGTCAAGTTGTACTCCTCTGTCCCAGGTAGCCGTGTTTTCTTTTTGCCTCACCCACACGTGGACTGCTGGCATTCTGTCCACAAACATACAATCTCTCCTTGTCACACATAACACTTGACAATACTTAACTCACACAAGTCATTCTTTGTAACTAGATTTTCCTGCAGTGAGCAGTGAGCACTATGCACTAGCCCTGCCTTTTGGCAAAATGGTCAGAGCAATAGATGGAAGTAGTTTGTTGGAACTTTAGGCAAGAGCATTAGGTAAAAGTTGTAGGTAGGAAAATTAGCCAGGAGCGTATGGTAGAAGTAGCAAGTTGGAACATTAGGCAGGAACATTAGATGGACACATTGGGTAGCAGTGGTAGGTATGAACATTAGTTAGGAGCCTCTGGAAACTGTGCTACAGTTGCCCTCTGCTTGTGGCTTTTAAGGGTGAGTCACTAAAGGCTAAGAAGTGGCACTGGAGTTCACCAGTTATGGAAACTGCTTGGCCCCCCCCTTTAGGGGGTTCCTAGAGGGAATGGGTATCAGAGATATAGGTAGATGGATAGATAGCTGAAATGCAGTTGCCTTTTCTAAGAATCATTTGTTTCCCTCTGTTCAGTGTCAAAACTCCATAGTTCAGCCATGTTGTCATATAAACATAGGCAAAACCATATCTTCCACTCTGTCCTGGAAACCACACTTAATGAGCATCACAATGTCTGCTCTCCAAAAGCTGGGAGTGTTGTATAGGTGCCATGACTACTTTTTTTTGAGCAGCTGTTCCATATCTACAGGGGATTTATTTGCACAAGTATGGAATACTGCTGACATAAGTGGGGTGGCTCCTCCTGTACTGTGGAATCAAAAGCCTTAAATCATTAAATCTCTAGTATCACCTCTCTTCAACCTTCCCTTTCCATTTGCAGCAGAGTTGCCACACTTTCTCTATTCTCTTGGTATTATTTTAGCCATTGTTCTCATAAACTGTCTGCATGTGTCCCCACCCCCAAGGGTTTGGACCCATAGCACAAGTTTGGCTGCTGCTTCCAGCAGCTTCGTTGTGGAGACAGGCCACTCAAGGATTGGCTGTTATGATGCCTCCTTCTTCCTTTGTACTGCTGAGTTGTAGAACTCTTTTCCTTCTTTCATCTTTCCCTCTTCATATAACCTTTCTTCCTTTTAAGAGTCAGGTCTACAGACAGTTGCGGAGCTCTGTTTAATTTCTACTTTCTTTCTCTTTAACTTTTCCTTTCCCCAAGATGGCCTAGGTTGGGGCATGTAGTTTGCCCATACCGTGGCAGTTAATATTAAAAAGATAAAATAAAAGAGCAAGGGTGGTAAAGGACAAATGTAAGATGAGAGAATTTCTACAGGCAGTTGACATGACAGTTGCTGTTTTGGAGATAAAAAAAACACTAAAAAAAAAGGAAATTATAACAAGATGAAATGGGAAGACCTGTTAATATTATATTCAAAATAGAGTGTATAGTCAGGTGGCACTGAGGAATGCAAAGAATTAAATGTGGTACTCATCAATTGAAACAGTTCAAGAGTAGAGTAAAATAAAATGTGGAACATATTCAGGAGGCAAAATCTGGGGACATCAAAGAGACTAGAGAGGAGATCATCCCTGGCATTAGCACAGTGACAGCAGGTTTATTAAGTAATGGTAGAGGATGGCTCAATGTAAGATATGTGGATGGATTAGAAGAGTACTGGTGTAGATAACTGCCTTCGAGGAAATATATTTACTGTAATATGTAGGAGAAATGTACATTTTACAAACACCTCCAGTGAAGTATCCACCAGTAACTTTGAACATAGCAAGAAATTTTAGCTGATCATTCTAGTAATGTATTAAACTGCAGTTATATCTCCAAGGAATTGCTGAGATGAAGGATTATATCCTGTGAAAGGTTGTCATTCAGGAGTTGTTGGAACTTGTGCCTTGTATTAGTCTATGAGAAGTACTATGAAAGGTTTGAGTTATAGACAGATATAAATCACAGAGCTGTGACATCATTAATATGAAAAAAATGAGTTGCAGTGTCAAACTGGGGAAAGCTGTGAGTAACAGGAGCATTTCATTGTCCATGTATTGTCTTGAAGTATGTGAACAGTAAGATGTTTAGGAAAATATGCATTTGTCCTAAGCTGGAATTTGCTGCAACTGTGTAGTCTTTTCACTTGAAAAGCCACATAGAACTTCTAGAAAGGATCTAAAGGAATGACACTAGACTTGAGTGGAATGATTCATGAAGAGAGGAGGGAAGCCCTTGATATCCTCTTTTTGGAAAAAAGACAAAAAAGGGAGATATGTTAACCATATATAGAATCTTGAGAGACCATGATGATGTTCACATAGAAGAAATCTTAAAAGTTAGGAGGGAGTCAAGGTATGGAAGGCCTAACTAGAAGTTAGGCAAGAGAGCTGTACAGAGGGGTATGAGGAAGCAGTCTTCAGCAGCAGAGTTTTGGCCTCATAGAACAAGCTAAGGAGAGGAAGTAAATGCAAGTGCCATTGAAAAAAATAAAAAACAACATAATGAATGCAAGGATAAGGGGTAGGGCCCCACGAATGTGACACCTCCTCCCCCATACACAAATAGATAATATATACTCACCAAAATGATTTTGAGGAACACTTTTTGAAATAATAAAAACTGCAGGCCATCAAGATATATTAACCATCTGTTTTATTCCCAGGTGGAGGAAGAATGGTTCTGCACCAGAGCCTTCCTGTTTGGATCCTTGTGAGGTGAGGCTTTACAATTGTGATACTACTGCTGTATTGTTTATGATGAGGTTGTGAAAATAAGAAACAAGGAATGGAGAGTGTGTAAAGGGAATCTAGCTTTCAGAAAGATAGATCTTATTATTGAAAACTTCAGGCATTGCTGAACTTTATTTACATATGGATACTATAGATAGAATTGAATAACACACAACTTAAATTTCTGAGTGGGGTTAATGCTATAGGTGTAGGTTTAGATCAGATGTAAAGTGTTAAAATGAGTGAGGAAATGTGAGAACAAGAGACAATTATGAAGTAAGGATGATTATTAAAATGCTCTGAAATTTGTAATTTACTCTATGTTTTGATAAAACAAAATAAAAAAAAATTATATGATAAAGCAAATCTCCATTCAGACTAAAATTTCAGTGGTATGTGTTCCTCTTGTGCACACAGGTTGGGGAAGGGCTGGAGTGTTTGGCTGTGACCAGTTCAGGTCAGACGCAGGCAGTGGCATGTGACCGTAGTGATTTACATTACATCTGTATGTTGCCACGTAAGTATGGATCATTGAGAAAGTCCACTTATATAAATGGCATAGCCTCTATGTAGTAACATTCACAATTATAAGAAATGCTTTTCACAAGGCACATTTATCATAGAAATAGTGTTACACTTTTTGCATTTTCAGAGTTGCTGCAAAAGCCAGAGATGGAGGAAATATGAACACCACAAAGATCACATAGTACATCAAATGTTGATATTTGTATCATTTAGTGATATTTGTAACATTTGGATTACCATTGAAAGAGATGTGAGTTTGAAATGTATATCACTAGGGAATAGGGTTAAGTTAACAGTTATGAGATGAGTTACATCAAAAATTGCACACCCTGTAAGCAATGAAGACCATTGCTGTAGAAGGTTCTGTGAAATGTACAATGAAGGAATTAGAACATTGAGTGTCTTTGGATGCAGATAGAGGAGAAAGGTTGAAAAGGTGAGAGTGAGGTTCATTAAGATATATCAGAAAGCAAAAGAGCTTAGGGATATACTGAGGAGGAGATAAAGATGTCAGTGTAGTAAGTCAGCAATAGAAAGGTATGAGAGAAAAAGAAACAAATACTGCAAGATCAAGAGGGATGAACAAAGAAACTTTGAAAAGAATATTGTGGACAGGGCATAAAACAGTTCAAAACTTTTCCATAACTTCTTCAGAAGCAGATTATTGGTAAAACAGCTGCAAATCATGCAGAGGGATTTAAAGGGAAGAACTGTTGAGGATAAAGAAATTTATAAAGAACTAAGTGAAAAGTTTACAGACTACAATCTTTTCACAGTGAAGGACACTATAACCCCACTATTAGCAAGATGGGATGGGAGGAGGCCTTGGAAGGCATTTTGAGTCATAGAAGAGGCATGATCAGGCTGTTAACATCCCCTGACCCATGTAAGGTACTGATGATATCTGTCCATATGTGCTAAAGGAATGTGTGTAGACAACTAGGCTGCTCAAAAGGTTATCTGCTAGTTGAAGCCATGGTGCCAAAGGAATGGAAGAGGACAACTGTTGTACCTAACTTTAAGAAATTTGATCAAAAATTGCACTGAATCACAGACCAGTCTCACTAATGTGTGGTGTGTAGAATAGGATAGCCTTGATTAGGGCCTCAGCTGCCCGTGCCATCTCAGCTAACATAAAAAGAAGAAAAATATAAAAAATATTTTTGGAAAACAAGTGGATGCCTACTTGCAAAGAAGAAACTGTCTAATAGGGGGACAGTTTGACAAAGGGAAAGGAAGTCATGCATTAGTTCTATGATAGAGTGAGCTCCATCTTAGACCAAAGGAATGGGTGGGTAGACTTTGTATTCATGGACTGCCAGAAAGCTTATGACACAACTACATTAAAGGTTGACCAAGCAGCTGGAGGCAGAAATAGGAAGTAGACTCCTTCACTGTATAGAAGATTATCTTAGTGGAAGGGAGGGAAGGACACAGTTTAGATGAGCATGCTTGATATGGGTAGGGCCACCAGTGGCTCGCTGTAGGGCTTGGTCTTGGTATATGTTAATAACTTGCATGAATGATTGGACTCAGAACAAATTTACAGATGATGAGTGAAGTAAGGAATGAGGATGATTGCATGGTCTCACAAGGGGACCTAGACAAACTTCAAAACAGGTTTGGTAAATGGTTGATCAAGTGTAATTTGAGTATGTGTGAAGTAATGAGGATACGATACAGTGAAAGACAACCTTAGTGCATCTATTATCATGCAGGAGATAAGCCACAGGAATAGGTATGTGAAAGAGACATAGAAGTTGACACTGTGCTTAACCTGTCGTCAGAGCTCCGCATATGGAGAGTTATTAAAGAGGCATTCTGTCTGGTGGCAAATATTATTAATATCTTTAAATACATGAATAAGTAAATGATTGTTAAACTATTCAAAACCTTTATTAGATCAAAATTAGTTATACTTTTCAAGTTTGGTCACCACACCAAAAGAAACAAAGATTTATTGAAAGGGTCCAGAGAAAAGAAGCTAAGATGGTACCTGAATTATGAGAACTTAACTACAATGAGAGGCCTAGGGCTACAGATTTGGCCACAGTGGAGGAGAGGTGAGTTCAAGATTCTAAATCAGCTCAACGACATCATCAATGAAAAACTTTCCTTGAGATGCAATGACAGAATAACCAGAGGTCATAACAAGAAGTTAGGTAAGAACATTGTTAGAAAAGATGTGGAAAAGTTCCGTTTAATGTAAGGATGGTACATGGTTGGAATAAACTAGAAGATGAAACTGTAAATAACTAGCAATAAGCTGATGCCTAAAAAGCTACTTGATGGTAAAGAAAGTTAAAGATTGGACCCTATGAGTGTAGAACTCTTTCCCTATACTGTATAAATATGTGATTTCAAGAGATAATCACATACTCACTGGATGAGAGACAAACTATTTTCAGGCAGATATTAAATTTGTGTTCACGTATATGGATAAGGAGATGTTCAAAAAGTTTTTGCAATGCATAATAGACCTAAAGTAGAATTTGCGAAGCACAAAGAAGTAATATGGAAGGGCCAGAGGATGGCTACGAAGATGCTACTTGATATAAGAGAGTTGACTTACAGGGAATGTTAGACCACAAATTAACCCATCATGGAAAACAAAAGGAGTGAGAGGATACTTTATCACAGACACCAGTTTAACAGTATTGACAGTGAACAGTTCTTTGTGAGATGCAAATATAGAACAAACTGAGGTAATAATGAGAAAGTAAGCAAAACACATTGAAAAAGATATAAAGAACTACTTTTATAGTATCAGAGTTGTGGATCAAGGGGATAAGCAAAGTGACAACACTTTGAAGACAAACATTATATAGAAAATTAAAAGGCTGAATCATAGTGTATAAAGGTCAAGAAATGGGGCCCAATGAGTGTGAAACTCATCTGGAAATTTAGAAACAGGTAATAACACACACACACACACACACACACACATGCACACATATTCATATAATAGACACACACATAATGTTAGTTTTTCCTTTTAGTATGCAATAATATGAAAAATGTCTCTCTCCCCAGCACTGTGTCCTGATGGCTATTCAGAGTACAAGGGACATTGCTACAAATTGGTAGAAGTTGAAGCAAACTTCTTGTCAGCCCTTGCTTACTGCAGTAATGAAGGGTCAATGCTTGCCTATCCACAGTCATTTGATGTCCTTGCTTACCTGGCGGACTTGCTAAGGGTGAGAGAACCAAGTGGTAGTCTCAGTTTTCATTTTTATTTTCTTTTTGCATGTATAATTACTCATTTATGTGTATTAGCATGGATCTTGACACTTGATATTAAAAAATAGGAGGTATGGCAGAAGTATAGACAATAAAGGACCTGGGGGAGGTATCAGGAATACAATAAAGCAAGGAATGAATCAACCAATGCATTTAGGGAGCAAAACCACCTTACAGTAGAGGTTAGGAAGATTGTAAATTGTGATGGATCACTGAACTGTATGAACATGGAGAACTGTTGAGTTACTAAGTCGTGGGTTTCACAAGGTATTTGTTAAAAAAAGTGGAGATCTGGTTGTGGGTGCTGGAATCTGTTGTAAGGAAAACCTTTAAAGACATCAGATTTTTTACATGGAGATAAAATAGATGGAAAAGATAAGGTTACTACAGTTTCTGGCACAGGTATGTACCACTGCCCTATACCTTTCCCATGAAAAATTGGTGAATTTCTGGAGGTAATTCATATGCCATGTTCAGAAGCAGAGACATAACACCCATATAAAAGAAAGAGCTGCTTCATTGCTGATTGACATTAGTGCCCTGCAAAATGATTGGAAGATGGATCAGAGATCATGTGATGAGGTACCTTAAATCAAACAATATACTCGGCTTGGATGTAGCTCCAAAAGTTTATGCATCACACAAATGCAAAAATATTTTGAGGAATAGGAAAAAACCATTGAGGAAATAGACAGTGTGGGTGTTATGTTCTCAAATTGCTGGAAAGCCTATGATATGGTCCCACATAGGAGGTTGTATGCAAAAACTGAAGCTAGTAAAACTGTGGGACAGGTTTATAATGGAATCAAAGTCTTAGTAGGAGTGAACACAGGACCCAGGTTAAAGGGTTAGGTTTGGGTTAGTTGGAGGCTGAGAGGAGCCTGCAGGGCAGTGTAACTGGACCTGTACTGTTTCCTGTCTTTGTGAATACTCCATGAATGGTACCCTGTCTAATAGCAAGCATTTTTACAGACATTGCCAAGATATACAGAATAATAAAGTCTCAGAGAAAAAGAAAATGCTGTTCACTGAAAAATACAGAAAACAGATTAGCAAATGGCTTCTTGCATGCACTGAAAATAAGTGTAAAGTCATACTTGTGTGGAGAAAAAATTATAGAATGTGAGTACAGAATGGAGAGAGCAGTGGTAGAGAAAACTGGAGGAAAATGAATAGGAGTGTATGTTACTCTTTGCCTGAAGCCATTGCTTTAAGCTTCTTAGGTTGCAGCAAAAGCAAGTGCCTTATTTAGGAAAACATTTGAATATATATAAGGAAAATTCTTTGGTGTTTTATATAGAAGTGTTGTTCATTCCCGCATAGGATATGCTGTTCAAATCTAATATCCTTACATAAGGAAATATTGACAGGCTATAGGGAGTACAGAAGAGGCCTCATAATTAATCCCCAATCAAACTACAATAGGGGACCTTATACATAAAGGGATTAAATGAGCATGAGTTAACAACACTGAAGGAAAGAAGGCTCATGGGCAGCTGATTAAAGTCTTTGAACTACTGAAGGGTTTTGAGAATATAAATTTCTCATTTCTTCCTCCTACCATCTGGGTAACAACTTGAAAAAAAAAAAAAGCATTCTTTTGAACATATGAAACCAAGGCATAGAAACAAAAGAAAGAAACTTTCTCTTTGATGGTCAAAGTAATAGATTTTTGGAATGCTTTGCCTGAGTGGGTAGTTGACAGTCTCAGTATTAATGTCTTCAAAAACAAGTATAAGCATATAGCAAAAACTGAAAGAGGTTACCCTTATGAGTCCCAAACTCCCTAAATCTCTTATGTATATAAACCACTTATGAAAGTAAGCCACTGTTTTGTGGTACTATTGCCTATCAAAGGAGACAGAGTTGCAGAGTTGCAACCTGCTTTTGCTCATGAAAATCTAAACCACTATGAATGCCTGAAAGTGCAGAGACAATACTCATTGGAGAAATATATAGTTTACTCTTGGAAACTCCTGGAAGGCCTGGTTCCCAATTAGAACTTGAAAATAGTTTATTGTTGGCATAACAAGCATGGAAGACTTTGTAAAATGTTACCAATGAAATTAAAAGGTGCTTTATGCACAGTAGGAGGAAAATGTAAACATCAGGAGGCCAAAATTCTGTAATTCATTTGTTAAAGGTTACATTGCAGTGTGTTGCATTCTCTGATGCTTTTTTGATTTATTCATGAGTTGGGCATCTAAACAAATGTAATTATGATCTATTACTTCTGCTGCACAAGCCTAGATATGTTGGATATGTTGGCCTCTGGGCTCCTGACCAGTAACAGCTTGACTAAACAAAGGAACAACACTACAACCTAGTCCTGGATTATGCTACTGAACACCCAAAGCCATTGTAAGATATACTTAAGGCTTACCGTATGGCTTATTTTGTTAGTTGAGACCTAGACAGCCATTTTGGGTGCTTTATTGGAAGCCTAACTTAGTCAGCCATTTTGGTTGCTTTGTTGGAAGCTTAGCTGTGTAGAGATTTGTGATTGATGATAACTTCCAGGTTCTGGAAAGCAATTGGTTAATTTTGGTGAACTGAGCATTCTTTTGCTGATGTTGCTGTGATCAGAAAGTCATCCAGGTGGGTCTAGACATATATTTTTGAACTTATAATTTGGAAATGACCACCCTTATCAGAAATATAAAATTTGCGTTGGCTAAACACAAACCGAATTATCTGGCCATGAACTGTTTGTGATGAAGTTTTATATGAAGAAAACGAAACATTTTATCCTGGATAGGTCAAGAGTTGAGCATTTCTCCCCTGAATACTTCATTGATATGAGGAAAATAATGTTTGAAGGGTGTAGAGTAAAGTTTTAAGAATGTAAGGCAGACCACTAAGTGATACTTCTATTTGAGTGTGGCTGTAGTAGATATTGTTTGAGAGAGAAAGGGCATCCACTTTAACTTCTATGGGAGTACTTCCAGAATGGCCAAAGTCAACCAGTCTCAAAGCAGTGACTGATATCTTTTAAATTTGTTTTAAAAGTAAATCATTTTAATATTTATATTGCTATTAATTTTACAACAAAGGGAAAAAAACTGTTGGTTTCAAACTAAAAGATCTAGAATACTATATTAGAATAAAGTATTGATAGGTCAGCAGAATGATACCTTTGTCTGACAATGATGAAAAAAGTTTCAGTGTTAAGGGAAGTGCAAGAAAAGCACAAGAAATATTTGTTACACTGCTGTGCAGGTAATCCATTTGGGTGGGGGGAAGCAAGTATCTACAGGTTGTCTTCTACCAACAGACAGAAGATGCTGCTGAAGCTGCCGAAATTGACAGAAAAATAAAAGAGGTGAGTACTTTGATTTTTTGTTTTTAGTTACTGTACTTTGCTCTTAATTTTTGATGTGCTTACTTTGTAGATTGAGTCATTGAAATGTTAGTCTTATATAATGCATTACAGATTGAAATAAGCAAAGTAACCTTTGAATTTAAAGAGGTCATTAGGGCCACATAAGTTTGTTTTCATTTTCAGACTTCATTCATTTATGGCAGCTTGAGTAACGTGTTTACTTCTACTGTTTTTTTGAAAGATTAAGTTTTGTTTAGAGTTATATATTAAGAGGTATACTTGAGGCTTATGGTGAAATGATTTTTGGTTATTACATGTTTTTTTTCATAGTTTTCATTTTGAATGTTTTTGTGGGTGTTTTCCTTAAAACTATAAAGATTTTGGAAACAGATATTGAATTACTTTTCTTTTCACTATGGTATACAGTAAACCCTTATTCTAATGGACTTCAGTGTAATGGAATTTGGCTTCTAATGGAGCTTTTAGATCCCACTGGACTAAGATTAGGATCTAACAGACATTTCCATAAAAGTTTGTTACATTGCAAGTTTAGACCTGTAAGCTGAGGACCCATTGGACTGAAATTGGGATGTAATGGAATTGTCCATTTGCTCCTGACCTCAGTTTGGGACACAAGGCATTAGGAGATCATGTAGCGCCTCACCTTGGTGCATTTCTTTTTATGTTATTAACATTATCTCATCACACATAAACAGTTTTACACTTAGTTACAGTAATTTGATTGTGGAATATTATCTTTCATGACGGAACAAGACATAGTTTGATCACTGCTCACCAGTCTGAGAAAAGTGCCCACTTGGTCAAAACATAAAGAAATTCAGTGCGTGTTCTCATGTAATTCCAATGATTTTTATGGTACAAAGGCCCGTCCTTTTGTCTTTAATCATGGTAGATAAAAGTGCTATCAATGTTGCATGTGCTAAGAGATCCAGGAAACACCTCAGCATAGTGAAAAATTGAAAATGATTAAGCATCATTTGTGTGGGGAGAGTAGCTTGCTCCTCATGCAAGCCCCATTTCTGATCAGTAGGTGATTCAGGTGACTCCAGGTGATCTCGAAGTTATTTCTTTCTTATTCAAATTGGTCTTTGCTACTCCCTGAACACTTCCAGCCTTGAAGGAATAAGGTAGGTCTCTATTACACTTCTTGATATGTTATTTATTAATGTTCTTTGATAAAATTTGGGACGTAATAGAAGATAGCTTGTAATGGACTGCATTTTTACCAATTAGTCCATGAGATTGAGGGTTTACTGTATTGTTATACTGCTTTCCCCCAACGCTCTTATACTAACATACTGTAAAGAGAACATTTCCTTTGGTTATCATGGCAGGGCATCATACAATAGTAGTACATCATTTTCAGCCATGTGAAAATGATAGATTTAAGCTGTTTAGATGAAAAATAAAGTTTTTCCCAATTCTGTTTTTTTTTTTGGTTTTTACAAATTTTAGTCTTCAAATGTTTCATATTCATATTATTATTATTATTATTATTGTTATTTTTCATACTTGTCCGCCGTTTCCTGTTTTAGCGAGTTAGTGTCAGGAACAGATGAAAAAGACTGCATTCATTCACATTCATTGTCTAACTGTCTTGTGCAGTGCACCAAAATTACAGCCCCCTATTCACAACCAGGCCCCTCAGACTTTCTATTGTGTCCTTTTTCATTTCACATGCCGTGGCTCAGTCCATTGACAAAATGTTGCCCCTTGTATGCAACATCGTTCCAATTTACTCTGTTCTGTGCATTCCTCTCACCCTCCTGTATGTTCAGGCCCTGGTCACCAAAAACATTTTTCACTATCATTCCATCTCCAGTTTGGTCTCCCCTATTCCTGGGTCCCTCAACTTCTGACACATATCTCCTCTTTTGTCAACCTCGCCTCCCTCGTTTTCTCCATTTGTCCAAATAATTTCAGCATGCTCTGTTTAGTACTCTTAACCACACTCTTCTTATTACAATGCCTCTCTCTTACCCCTTTTCTTACTTGCTTGATCAAAACACTTTGCACCACATATTGTCAAATATTTCATTTCCAGCACATCAATCCTTCTCATCTATGGCCTATGCCTCGCATCCATACAACATCGTTGGGACTACTGTAACTTCAAACGTAGCCATTTTTGCCCTTCCAGATAATGACTTTTATTTTCACATTACTTAATGCTCCCTGAGCCTTTTCCCCCTCACCCACCCTTTGACTCACTTCCCCTTCCATGGTTCCATTCACTACCATGTCCATTCTGAGGTATGTAAAATGCTTCACTTTCTCCAAATCTTCTCCATTCAAATCATACCCCAACTAACCTGTCCCTCTGCCCTGCTAAATATAATAACCTTGCGTATATTTACCTTTACTCTCAACTTCCTCTTATACACACACTCAAACTCTCATCAGTGTCTACAGTTTCTCACTTGAATCTAATCTATCATCAGTGAGTGCTATGTCATTAGCAAACAGCTGACATTTCCCAGGCTCCCTCACCTCCTACAGACTGCATACTTGCCCCTATCTCCAAGACCCTTGCATTTACCTCTCTCACCAACCAATCCATAGTTTCAATACTTTATTCCTTGATAGAGGAATCGGGATCCTAGTGCTGTCACTAGGTACCCCTGTAAACCAATCCATAAACAAATTAAATGCCATGGTAACATCACACACACCTGCCACAGGCCACCCTTCATCCGGAACCACTCAGCCTTCTCTCATCCTACTTGTACAGATGCCTTATGCTCATGATATAAACTTCTCACTGCCTCTAGTAGGTCTCCTCCCACACTATATATTCATAAGACCTAACACAAGGCATCTCTATCAATCCTACCTTGTGCTTTTTCCAGATCCATAAATGACCCATACATATCCTGTTTCTGGAAGTATTTCTCACACACCTTCAAAGCAAATACCTGATCCACTCATCCTCTACCACTCCTGAAACCACTTGCTTCCTCCCCAATCTGATACTTTGTACATGCCTTCATCCTTTCAATCACTATTCTTCCATACCACTTACTGGATGCACTCAACAAAGTTATACCTCTTTAGTCTTGAATGCTTAACTTTGTACCCCTTGCCTTTATACACTGGCACTGTACTTGCATTCTGCTAGTCCTCAGGCACCTCACCAGAATCGATACATACATTGAAAATCCTAACCAACCAATCAACAAGTCACCCCCTTTCTTAAGAAATTCAGCTGCAATACCATCCACTCCAGCCACCTTGCCACATTTCAATTTATGCAAGGCTTGCACCATCTCTTATCTCTTCACTAAACTATTTTCCATGAACTTTCACGTTGCATACCTCCCTGACCCAAACACCCTACATCTGCCACTCTATCATCAAACATATTCAACAAGCCTTCAAAATGCTCAGTCTATCTCCTTCTTACCTCATCACTACCTTTTACTACTTCCCCATTTTCCTGTTTCACCATTGTTTCCATTTGATCTTTTGTTTTTCTCACACTATTAATCTTCCAAAGCATCTTTTTCTCCCTGAAGTTAACTAAT
>JAUTYZ010123727.1:0-11311 GCA_032273725.1 Panulirus interruptus
AACTGAATCTGCAATAAAATAGTTGTGAATGGAGATTGAAGAGTGTAGGAAAAAAAAATTTCGCGAATAGAAAACTTAAAGAAATTGTATATATGAACTAAAAGAAAGAAATCTTGGACAAAAAAGTTATCATTTGTGAGCCACAACCTTTATCAATTTTGTTACAGATGTCAGAACAGGTTATAACTACTTGTATCAAAACATCACAGCAATAATTCCACTGGCATCTTTCTAACAAGTACTGGTGCTCTTAACACTCAAAAGTTAATTTACTGCATAAGGCTATCAATTTCACAGTCGAACTTTTCTCTTAATACCAATACCTTCAGCCATCCTACCACAGATCTTTACCATCCTCCCAACTCATCTACAATCATTTCTAAGGATTCCTTCACATCTTCACTTTTAAGTCTATCTGCCTTTGTCCTACCACACTACCACCTAATAAGCACAAATTTCATAAGGTTTTATGTGCATACACCAAGGTCATGACAGGTACTCCGGACTCCCTGCACGCCACAGTTAACAAGCAGAGCAAGCATACACCTTACTGTATACTGACTCTAGAGCCTCATGTACCTTCACAGCCCAGTCTTGGACCAAACAAGGCTGTTGCTGTCAGTAACTGATCCAATGATCTTGTCAGTCAGTCATCATTTGTATCCTCTACAACCTAGCTAGTTGGGTACACTTTGTGTATACTTTTCCATTGAGCTTCTGATTTTCACTAAAAGGCTGCCCATAATATTCTCAATACTCTAAGGAAATATTGAGTAGTTCCAGGCTCCTGATATGCATATTATCTTCTCTTTTTATTTATAACATCTTTGGATTTTGTGATATTTTACAAAAACTTCATGCTTGTCATGCCATCAAGGCATTGCTCCCTTTCCCTTTTATATATGATAGTTGCATATAGGAAAATGATGAAAGTTTAAAATATGTTGGGATGATGGTAGGATACTGTAGATGATAAAATCTAAAAAAGGTGGAGAGTGCTGTAAGGTGAAAGTGCTTACTCTAAATGTGTGAATATATAAAGTGAGGTTCCATGAGAGGGTGCAGCACAACCACCAGTGTTACTATAACTAATGTTGATTTGTTTCTTTAGAATCACTTATGTACTACACAGATATATTTCTTAATTAGACACATGGAGACCTTTCAACCGATGAAACAATACTTTACAAAAATATTTTGGATAAAAATAATAGCTTGTTCAGTTTGATGTTGCCAAAGAAAAACAGCATAATGCACATTCATAAAAATAAGACGTACTAAAATAGATACAATTATATCTTGGAAAGGGCAGCCTTAAAAAAGGATTTGGACATGCATGATATCTAGAATTACACATTAATAGTTCACATTTCTGGCATGATAACTTTAAGTGATATGATGCTGAAGAGAGTGAAGACTTTTACCTTAATGGTCATTAAAATATATCAAAATAGGTCACATATGCTGTAAACTTTTCTATCTTTGTCTCCATGCTCATGTGCAAATATAATGAACATGGTGAAGTTTCTGTCAAACAACAATATTAATACTGGAGATCAAAGACTGGTAATTATCAAGTTTAGAGGTAGAGGGTTATAGGTTGTGGAATATTATTTATAATGTTTTATAATTTCAGTTTACTGTATTGAGAACAGAATACGACCTGCACAAGGTAATTCTTTACTCTTTTTTTCTATTTTTATGCCTAATTGTTTTTCCTACCTAAGCGAGGTAAAATCAGGAACACCTGAACAACTGCCTCCTTTGCACACATCCGCTCTCTAGCTGTCATGTATAATGCACTGAAACCAGAGCCCACCATTACAGTCATGTCCCAAAATCTATTCCCTGGTTTACCTTGGCCACTTCATATGCCCTAGTTCATCCAAAAACAGCATGAAGCCTCCCAAATACCAGGTTGATTCAATCAATTCCATCCCATGCATGCCTCTCACCCTCCTGAATGTTCAGTTCCTGATATAGCACAGCCTCCTCCACTCATCTTCTGAGTTTACCCCTCTCCTTTACCTCTCAACTTCTCATACATACATCCTCTAAGTTTTTGTTCACTCATCCTCTCCATATGTCCAAACCATTCAGCACATTCTGGTCATCTCTCTCTCAATCAGGCCATGCATACTATCACATCTCACTCACATGATCAACCCACCTTACATCACATGTTATCCTTAGGCATTTAATTTCCAACTCACCCACACTCTATCTTTCTTTTGCATTCAAGGCCCACAACTCACATCCATACAACATAGTCAGGACTACTTTACACTCAAATATACCTACCTGTGCCCTAAGAGACACTGATCTCTCCTTCCCAAAGCATCCAGGACCTAGGTCCCTTCTCCCACTGGATGACTTACTTCTACCCCCATGGTTCCATCCACTGCCATGTCCATTTGCAGGTACCTAGAGCACTCCTCCCCAGTTACACTCAAAACATCCTGTTGCCAACTTGCTGTACCTTATTATCTTACTTTTGATCAAATTAATTCTAAACTTCCAAACATTCTTCTAAACTCAGATACCAGATTCTGGAGTTTCTCTCTCTGGAGTTTCTCTCTCGCATCTCCCACCACAGCCATGTCACCAGCAAACAGCAATTGACTTATCTCCCAGGCCTCCCAACGCCCAATATACTGAAGACTACCCCTTGCTTCAAGACCCTCACATTCATCTCCCTCACCAACCCATCTATAAAAAGATTAAACACCCATGGTGACATAACCCTTGAAGCAGATCCATCTTCACCTGGAACCACTCATGGTTCTCCCTTCCTACTTTCACACACATTTCATTCTCTTGATAAAAACTCCTCACTGCAGTTAGTTCCCTTCCTTCCACAATATATATTCATACCACTATCTCTGTCTATCCTATCAAATGTTTTCTTCAGGTCCGAAAAATATCACATACAAATCCCTGTCTTTCTTCAGGTATTTCTCAAACATATTCTTCAAAATACACACCTAATCCATGCATCCCCAACTATTCCTGTAGCCACTTTGTTCCTCCCCAATCAGATGCTTTATGCATGCTTCATCCTCTCCATAACCACACTCCCATTCACCTTAACAGGTAATATCAAGAGTTAAAAGTCTGTAATTTGAGTACTCACAACTGTCCTCCTTGCCTTGCATTCTGACAGTCTTCACACACCTCACCTTGGGAGATACAAATGCTAAAAAGCCAACAAATCAAAAACAGTGTCACCCCCTTTCTTGAGAAACACGACTAAAATCCCATCTCCTGCCACTTTCCTACACTTAATCACTCACTCCACACATCACCCCATTCCCAACATATCACATTCATCACCCTCTCATCTAACACATTCAATAGTCCTTAAAAATAACTATTTTCTTATCCTGTGAAAACAAATAAACATTGAACTATTATGATCTGGGATAATTTTGATGTTAAAGAATACAGAAATAGGTGAAGCATTGAAAAATCAACAAAACCAATTACATCCTCACCAAACTTCCCCTAGCAGTTGACATATACTTTATACTTGATGCTGTTTGAAAAATATGCCATTATTATTGTATCATGTTTATGAAGTTTGTGGGTGTTGAGTGCATCCATCACACACTAACATATCCCAGCACAGGAATTAATTCCAATGCACATACTCCGTCATGTGGTAAGATGGGGCAGAGAACTACAGCATTGGTTAATGGTAACTATAACATCAAAAATACGGCAAATCTCGTTCTCCTGACAAAGTTTGATGAGACTTTCATTCACAGTAGATTTCAATGTGTCTGACCTACTTTTAAACTGATTAATCCTACACTTTCCCCGAGCATAGCTCTCCCATTATCGACTTACTGTCTGAGGAAAAGACAAGAAAGAATTACCACCAGCAAGTACCATTCCATTTCCAGTTGAGTAAACTAACACTACAAAACATTTTGGACAAAATTTCAGTCTACACACCCGTGGCCCTAAATTCAGTGACAACCCAATGACCTTTGACAGGTGCAAAGACTAGACTGAATCATTTTAATCAACAGAGGAGAGACCTGAGATTATAAGACTGAAGCTTTCATATTATTCAGTGGCTATGAAAATGTGGACTAGACAATCCTTCGCAGTTACACCAAGCGAAACGTTTGTGATGTGTAGTCATAACTATAAGATTTGTAGACTAAGGAACACAACTATCAACATGAAGTTTTAAGAATGCTTCCCATCACCCAGTCCTTTTGCCCATTACTTATTTCCCACATAGAAATTTCTCGACTTATTCATAATCCTGACATAATTGTGCGTGTGATGACCCTTAATATAATACAAGAATGAAACCTAAAAATAGCGAGTATCACATTGATATTTGGTGGTTAGAAAAATGGACGCCTCTTGGACTGCATATCCTATCTTCACACTTCTCCCAAATAGGTAAAGCTGCCTATAAATACAGGCTGTTCTAAACACTATGTAATCAGTCTGAGGTCAGTGTACTTCGTAAATTAATATATTTTCTCCTAATTTTCAGGTGATCATTCCTTACCACTGTTATCCAGCAACTGAAAAAAGCAAGAAACTTGTAATTCTAACCATGTTATCATTTCCATCACTTCACCCCCTATGAAATATGCATCAAATATTTTTTTTTTTAATACGATACAATAAAATAGTAACAATAATCACCCAAAATACCATTGACCTCTTCCCGGTTTAATTGTCGGTTAAACTGTAAGTACACACACTTACCTTTAGGACGGAATTCACGATACTACGAGTCTTTCACTTAATGTAAATCCTACACGTAATTGGCTTAATATATGTTACAAAAAGCATATAATCCGTGTTAGCACTGGCGGAAGATGATCCTCGACTCACTACCATAACACAACTGATGTCATCTCGAGATATTTGGCAGGTTCTTTTAGCATAAATAAGAATAAATAAATTAGATAGTAAAAGATTAAATTATACCCATTCTAATTTTATTTCCTTGTATAAGAATTTTATAGTATTTTATGTATTTTATCGGATTATGGTACAAAATTTTAGAATCAAAATATTAAAAGAATGATAACGGGAGAGGTAAATAAACAATGGTTGTCCAAACCGAGTTGATACAGTCAAAATGAATTTAGGATCATAGATACAGAACACCATAGGTAAGCAGCAATCCCCTACTGTTATCTACACTCATGGTACTGATGCTTTGCATTATTCTTATAGTAATACTTAGACTAGAACCATAACTTGAGCGTACCTTTATAACAACATCAACCAAGTTTACCTTTTTTTTATTTATATGACACGTTCATACTTATACCATAAATATTTTTCTTTGGTTATTTTGCCGTTTAGTTGGCAGTGATGAGTGAATAGTATTTGTTTATCATCCTTTCAACTTTTTCTACAGATGAGATGTTTTTGCAAGCAAGGTACCAAGATTTAGATATCAGTTCAGATGAGTAAAAGAATAATAAAATCAGTTTTAATTTGTTTAAAACCATTGGAGTTTCGGGAGAGCTCATATCCATCTTGAAATATGGGCAAAGTGTTTGGTTAGATCTGTCAAACCAGTCAATCATACTATAGATCCAGCTCGTTTGTCTCTCAGCCCCCTAACCATAGCTTACTTCAGTGTAACTCAGAGATGGTACAAGGGAAAATACTGTAAAAAAATAATCTAGTCTTCAAAAAAATGTGTGACCCATATGGAACAACTAGTTAGCAAAATAACCAATATGTAAGTTTCCCCTGGACAAGTTAAAATGGTTATTTGCAAGAGGACTCTTATGGTATGCTCTCACCACAGAGGAGAACAGGGTAATATTTTACTTTAGCAGCTTATCAATGGACTCCTATTACTTACTGATCTAGAAGAGCATTAATGAGATATAATGACATTAAGTAATCCTGTGATGATAAGTAAGGCACTAATTATTTACTTTAGTTAGACCACTTATTAAAGCAACATTGGTTTTATTAATATATATTTATTTTTAACTGTCCGAGAACCCCTTTCCATGAAAAGGTCCTGGTGTTACCCAATACTTCCTTTCCATGGGCTCCTGCAGCCCAAGGCTGCACTATTTCCAATATTAGGGAAATGATGGACTCCTTTGAAGTGAGAAGTTCTTTGATGAGACTGCCCCCATTGATAAAACCCCACCAAAAATTACTTTTCACTTGCAGTGTAACCTAGTATACCAGTTTAGTTGAGCATTAAAATTAACATTGAATATCGAGTGATTTAATCTACAAAGGCTTTGTTGTGTTTAAAGAATGCAATAACATTTGCAAAGTGTAACCTGGCACATTATATATTCTTCTGTGATGATGAACAAGGCAATAGTGATGAGACTTGTGAGCATCATGGAAAAGGTGGAGTTAATCTATGTAGAAGTAGGATAAGCACTAGTAGAAATTAAACAAAACATAGATGGGTGATGTAAATGTGTGAAAAGATAAGTCAAACTTATGTTGGTAAAAAGATAAAACTTGAAATAAGAAAATGGGAGGACTGGGCAGTTAAAGTGGTGGCTGTAGATTGTAATATGATGTTCATTTTTTTCAAACAAATTTATATCAGAGTCATGGAAAAACTCAAAAATTTTGTTTTCAGTTTTCTGTAGGAACCCTTATTATATTGAAAATGGCTGTTTTAGAGCCATCTATCTCTTCCCAGTAGCAGTTGGCCACACAGTAGTAGTGAAATAATACCTCACACCCTTCTCTGTTTTGTTGTATATTTTAACTGAATAGCAATATTTTTTTATTTGAGTATTCATTGAAATGCATTTTATATAATTTATGTTATTTATTTGATGATTTTCCACATTTACAGTTGCTGAAGAATGAATTTTGCTGAGGTACTAAAAACTAGTGGGAGCCTGTTAACATGGTCACCTGATGGTCGTTTTTGTGCAGTACCTGTAACTGCAAGATTAGAGATTAGGGACTCTTCGTCACTACAAATTTTAGTTACCTACAACTGTATTGATGTTATCCAGGTATGTGAGCAAGATAGCACTCTGATGTGAATTTATAGTTGTGTTGCATTTATGATTTAATAGTAAGCTGCAGAAAGTACCTAATGCATGGTGAGATTTAAGAGGGTGTAACTGGGGCAGTAGCCCCAGTTACACCCTCTTAGGTGACCATTCAAGAATTTTTGATATCCTAAGGAGTGGCTCCACTGTAAATATCTGTCATAAGGCTTGTAAACGTGGCTCACTATTGGTTGGCCATCATAAGTCATGAGTAGCAAGTATGTTGTTTTCACATGCATTTAAATGCTTGACAGTAAAGTTTTGATGGTGGAGTCCACCACAACTCTAAATCTGGTCCTGACCACATGCACTGTAAGAGACCACATCTGTGAACAGGAGTTTAAGTCACCCTCTACAGGAACAAACCGCATCCATCAAACAATAGCGTAGTTGCAGATCTTAGTGTTAAAACATGCCACTGTTTTATTCAAAATAATTTTTAGGAATATATAATAGTATATATATATCATCTAAAAAAAATGGGCCCCATGCACTTCATGAACCCAACCACTCCCACGTTCAAAGACGGACCTTATCAGATGCACCATGGGTACCACAGTTATAGTTTTTATTAGAAAATATGCTAACACAGTTAGGTGCAGGGGCTGAAAAAGAGTACAAATGAGAGATGAGTTGAGCAGACTTTAGGAAGAAAAAAAATTTAGAAGAAGGTAAATAGTGTATAGGGAAAAGAGGACAAATGGATGTATGAGTTAGGGGGAGCAGATGAGGAAATGGTAGAAGGCAGAGAAGAGTTGAAGAAGAGGTGGAGTGAGTATTTTGAAGAACTTCTGAATGTGGTTGATTATAGGGTAGTGGATATGTAGTATTTAGGGTAAGGTGATATGCAGAGAGAGAAAATCATGTCAAACAGTTTAGTAGAAATTGAGAGGGTAGTGAAAGCCTTGAGTAAGATAAGGTGTGGCAAAGCAGCTGGATTGGATGGGATTGCAGTTCAGTTTCTCAAGAAAGAGGGTGACAGTGTTGCTGATTGGTTAGTCAGAATTTTCAGCTTGTGTATGGCCTAAGATGAGATGCCAGAAGACTGGCAGAATGCCTATAGAGTGCCATTATAGAAAGGCAAGGGGGATGATATTTAATTTTTAGATTACAGAGGTATAAGTCTGTTAAGTATGCATGGGAAGAGCGGTGACTGAAAGGGTGTTGGCATGTATAGAGTATCATATTGGGGAGGAGTAATGTGGCATCAGGTGAGGTAAGGGATGTGTGGACCATGTATTTGCTTTGAAAACTTAGTGCGAGAATAAAGAGAGGGATTTGATTGTGACATTTGTGGACCTGTAGGGTTGATAGAGATGCCTCGTGGAAGATACTGCAAATATTTAGAGTGGAGAGAAAGCTATTAAGTGCATTGAGTAGTTTTTATGAAGAGAGTAAGGCATGTCTGCAAGTAGCAAGGGTGGAGGATGAGTGAAGGTGGGTCTACATTAGAGGTTTATAATGACATCATGGCTGTTTAACCTTTTTGCTGTAACAGCTCTAATATCCAAGGTACACTATGTGTGTGGGATATTCTCAGATATTTCAGAAAAAAAAGTAAAGTAACTCTATCATTATTTTAGTACCGAACTGCTGACTAGAATGTAACTTTCTAAACAAAATGATTTACGACTTAGCTAGGTGGAACATTGTTTATGTTTGCTACACATTCTTTAACTTATGCTGTTTCATTGCTAGGCATATGAGGTACTCCAGTAGTACTCTCAGTCATATTTAGTGATATGTGTGGTATTTCTGGAAGTGTTTTGTCACAAACAAATCTCTAATATAAAAAGGCACACCTGTCTGTCTGTCCCTGGTCTGTAAACATGGTGAGGAAGTTTCCAGACACACGATGACACACCTATATTCATTTGCCAATAATTCATCTATTTTCTTGGCAGGGTAGAAATTGCTGGCTGCTGGTACAAATTGTATTCAGGAAAATACTTTATTTTTGAGTGGAAAGGTTGTGTCATTGATATAGGAGGAATGGAAAGGGAACTTGGCAGGGATGGGCAGTCATACCAGTGAATAATGGCCATTCATGGTGTGACAGTCAAAGAGGAAGGGATTGTTAGTGATGAGAAGGGGTGTGATGACCAGGGAGTGATGGTGGAGAGGGAAAGGGTGGTAGCAAATGAGGAAGTGAATAGTGGTGAGGGAGGGTGTGGTGGCTCGGGAGGGAGCAATGATGGTGAGGGAGGGCATGGTGGTGAGGGAGGGTAAGGTAGCCAGGGAGGAAGGAAGTGTTCATGGTGTGGGAGGTGTGGAGAAGGAAAATGGTGGGGTGAATGGTTATGTCAGTGAACATTGCGATCTGCCATGGTGGTGGTGAGGGAGGGTGTGGTAGCCCTCCTCAACATTGAACAGAGAAGGGCCCAGAGGCCTAAATCTGCTAGTATAAATAATAAGGGCTTTCATCACTGATATCTGTTACTTTGTAAAAGTGTCACAGCTATGAAAATTATAATATAACTTGAAGGCACAAATCTCATTAGGCAGGAGCATTAGGTAGAAGTCAGTAGGAACATTAGGTAGGAGCCTCTGCAAACTGAACTAGACTTGCCCTCTGCCAGTGGCCTGTTAAGGGTGATGCACTAAAAGCTAAGAAGCGGCTTTAGAGTTCACTAATTATGGAGACTATTGCCGTCACCACCCCCTTTAGGGAATTCCAGAAGGGAACAGGCATCAGAGATATAGATAGATAGATAGATACATTTTGTCAAGGGTGGTTGTTGGGGTAGTGGGAAATTCGTAACATAGATTGCTGAAGTGTGAAGCAGGGGTAAGCTTTTTGTTTGTACTTGGGGGAAGTGGTTCATTATGGAATGGCTTGGGTGGGAGTTTTTAGTGCTGTGGCAAAGAACTGAATGCTGAACATATTGAAGTGAGATTATATTGGAAATATTTTTGTTTTGTTGTGCAGTTGGTGAATGTTTGTGATTGCTAGGCAGCTAGTGATTGTTGTGAGTGCCCTTGTTTGTATGGCTTGCAGTTTTGGTATGTTTGCTTTTGACAGGGTGGATGGCCATGCAGGTAAGGCATAGTTTAGGATGGAGCAGAAGAACAGCTTGCAGAAGAAATACATGGTTTCTCTTCCTTGTCCAAAACTGGGGCTGGTAATTGTTGTGAGGGTAGTTAGTTTGCTTTAGCCTTTGTGTTGATGTTTATGGTGTGGGGTGTAAATGCTGTGAGTGAGTCATATATGATACCCAGTATGGTTAGAGTTCTGTTAAGTGGAATTTATTGACAATTCAAGGTTATGGCTGAGTACAGATTGGATTTATGTCTAAGGTGCGATTTTGAAGAGGTTGTGAGGGTGATTATGGATGTTTGTGGGGATGCAGTCATTACGTTTCATGTGAGCCGCTGTTCTGTTTGCACGATATAATGTTGCTCGTTTGTTGCTTCTTGTAACTGCTATACCAAATCATGTTGATTTTAGTTAATATGTGGTGATATCACTTATTTTTTATCCCATAGCTCAGACATAAAGATAGAGCAGAATTTGACATTCAGATGTACATCCAGATGCTTTATATTGTAATGAACACTATCTCTGCTGTATCATACTCTATCCCTATCAACTTGATTATATTAAATAGCTGTTTCATTCTACAAGCTTTACATATTTGTCCTTTACATGGAAGTGCCAAGATACTGAAAAATTGGCAAATGCAACAGATTATTCACATTTAAAAACAAATTCAAAAATTGATAAGATCAATGTCTTACACCATCTGAACTTGTAAGTTGAAGCTAGCTAACCATCAGAAAAAGTAGTGAAAATAAGTTGGATAGATATTGTTTGCTAAAAATGTTTTGGGAGAAGAATTCATTTGGCTTTTTCTTTTATGTCATTTTCTCCAGTGGATTTTCTATTGTGTATTTATTTTAAAATCAATTTTGTAAAGCTTAAATGGGCTCATTACAAGTCATCATTCAAAAAGTTTATGAAAAATGTACTTAGAATCTTTAAGAACACTGCAGTCTTACAAGACCATGGCTTGAATTTGTGATGCTAGATTTTGTGATCTTGATCAGCCTCTAGTCTCACCACAGAGTGCTGTTACCTGATAATTACATATCTTTTGTTAGTTGGCCAGTGTCACATTTGTGTTTTTGGAGAAGACTTATTGGCAGGCATATATGAGAGCTGTCTTGGGTAAGTGTGGTGATATGGAAGGAGAGATAAGCGAGAGAGCAGTACAGGGTAAAAGAGTCATTGGGTCCCTTAATAGAATAATGAAGGGTAGAGGTGTAAGTATGGAAGT
>JAUTYZ010123838.1:0-11311 GCA_032273725.1 Panulirus interruptus
TATGCAGTAAAGTAGTAATAAGGCACGAGGTGCTTATCAGGATTTAATTTTCAATGTTTTGACATTTGTCTTCCTCAGGAGAATATACATGCCCTCCTCAAGTATACAACTTCCAAAATGTTGCAAATTAATTCCTGATTAGCATCTCATGTCTTATTGCTACCTTACTACCTGACTGTCAGAATGAACAACATTCGTAGTTTATGATACTATTCATAAAGCTATCAGTACTCCATATGCCTGCTCCTACAGTACTGCAAATGGCAAAACTAGAAGGGTACTCCACAGAGCTCTTGTGTCATCTGCAGTGTAACATAAATACTGGAAGTGAAATATGAATAGGTTGAAAAAGTTTTTGAAATACCAAAAATGTAACAGTTAACCATGGGCTACTGAATAAAATAAAGACAATGGCCACTTTGTTAACTCTCAGAAAGTTATGTTCTGCCTTACCATACATGACAACCTGTTGAGTACATGTATGATATTCATGAACAAGCACTCATCCCTCTCACTGAATTCAGTTTAACTGAAAAACATTTGTGAAAAGAATACAAGTTAAACTTATACCATTTGCAAAAAACTATATTATAAGTGTTCACAATAAATCACAAGCTGTATTATTACTCTAATCAATGGTAAGTATTGAACATTTTTATAAGGAAAGGTAGGTAAAAGCATTACAATACTGTACAAGAACAATATAATTTACTATATCGTAGTGACAACAAAACAGACATATAGTAAAAATGCATTTTGATCATTATGTGCTCAATTTTCGGTGTTTTCGGTAATTTCACAAGACAGGTAGAGAATGGATGTGAGCAAATAAGGCCTTTTCTTTGACTGTTCCTGGCACTACCTCACTAATGCAGGGAACAGGAAACAAATAAGAAAAAAATTTGCACATTACAGATTAGCCTCAGCATAAAATCAGAACACCATTGTGACTCCTATACTGAGAAAAAATGTGCACATTATAAATTAACCTCAGTGCAAAATCAGAACAACACCATTGTGACTGCTATACTGAGATTTCTGTCAGTGGATGTGTTTAATGTAATATAATCTGTATCATGTTTCAAGACCAAAAGTAAAATTCTCTCAAAATTATAAGCCAGGTTAAGTTCCATGTTGAACCTTTTTATAAGTGGCATTCACAATAAATAAAATAAAATGGGTGGTAGAGATGTAATAGCTATTGAGCACACCTACTTATAATCAAGGACGTTAGCAAGGAAATGGTGATGACTGTAGGAGCCATGTGCCCCCTGACAATGCTTTGTGTTGAATCAGAGGTTTCATATAATGAGGTAGCTCCAATTAGTCCTTCATGAATTAGTTTGTCTTGCAAAAGATCTGAACTTCCTTCCTGCATGATTTTTGTAGTCAGGTCTCCCTTTTCTTGGAGACAACTTGCTGCTTGATGGTTCTTTGCTGGATATTATTTAAAAAGACCTTGGTTGTGGTAGTGATTAACCAAGAACAACCTTCTCCTTTGAATATAACCTGTTTGATGCTAACAAGCTTTCACAAAAATAAGATGGCCTGTACTCATCATTCCATGAAGATTTTTCGAGATACCCATTGTCTTCAAGACCACCCCTGGGGAAATACAGAGGCTTCTTCTTTGGCCTTCCAGAATGCCCTTTCACTTGGGGTCCTTTTTATGGTTAATCTTTGTGTTCCAGAGCCCTGAAGACAGAATCTCTCCTTAATCTAAAATCAGATATTATCTTGAGCCCTTTCATTGCTGTTTTGCTAATGAGAATACTGAATCTTCCTTGGACTTTCTCCAGAGCAGTTCCATACAAGAGCAGCATCTCCCGAGCCCCTGCCAGTAATATTTTTCCCATGAGTCTTCTCTAACACTGCCAACTGTGAATCTTTTTCCGCCCTGACAGAGAACTGATCAACTAGAGTTCACTGAGAAAGTCATGTGGCATTCCCTAAAACAGTATTCACTTTCATGCAACGAGATATTTGCAAATTGTATCTCAGAAACAGTACAGACGGTGACTTCACTTTTCCCCATGAAGCCGTTCAAAAGTTAATTAAATTAACTTTTTTAAACCCATCACTGTCTGAAACCATTAACCCTGTCTCTTCAAAGAAAAATACAGGGAGGACACATGGCTCTGTTACTCCTAATCTTAAACAGAATAATTCAAGAGGGCTTCACTGCTCCTTCCATTCTTCTCTTCAAAAGAAGACCACGACTGCATCCAAGCTTGCCTCACCAGAAGTAGTGGTGCCCTTTCAAAGCAGCATTTTCAGGGTCTTTGATAATGTTTCTTCCCAGTCGGGGGTTAATAATTGGGTGTATCTAGTGTTTAAGGGGTCTGGGATGGGGTTGGAAACCTGAAACCCATCAAGTAAAAGTTTACAACAGTCCTTGACTTGGTTATTACAGGAATATGAGCAGAGGTGACAGGCAATTCTACCAACATTCCTTTACCTGTCCAAGAAAGGGATTCAAAAATAAAAAATGAATTTGGATCTGTCTTTTCTAAACATCCACATACAAAGGCACACCTTCAACATGACCTTATAGTTAAATAACTGGACTATAAGCCCAGACTTTAAGGATGCCTACTGGCACTTTGCAATAATTCCCAGTTGAAGAAGGTTTTGGCATTCAAATTGGTGCAGAGACCTGACAATTCAGGGTGACAATTCAAGGTACAAGACAACCACCATACACAGCATCTGCCATAAATTCACTTAAAAATGAACAATCAGGCAAGAATTGAAGGATGCTCACTGCTACATCCCAATGAATTCCAGTATGAAGTTTCTTCCGAATATTCAATTGGTGCATAAACCTGACAGGTCAAGGTGGTGCCAGACAAGAGCTTCGAGTCCTGGACAACTTAGTTCCCAGCCAGATTCCTACATGGCAAAGAATAAACTGGAATGCTCAGACTGGCATTTTGTCTCTCTACAAACAAAGCTCGGCATAATACTAGTGCTGTGATTGCCTTAAGATCCCAGTCCTTGGTGTCACAGCATTAACTAGGAACTTCAAGGGAAGTTCAGTCTTGCTACCCTGTCCAATATGTGGAGAGGCTGCAGACCAAAGGGTTACTTTCAGAGTATATAGATTCTTTCCTGAAGTTAGCCGAGATCTTCTACAGCACTTCTTGGAATCTTCTTAAATCTTTAGTTGGCAGACCTTTGTAGAGGACCTCCAAAAACTTTTGTACTTGGGACCTTCAGCAACTTCTTTAGTGGTTTCGACAGATGTTTCCAATCAGGAATGAGTCTTACATTCTTCAGACAGTTATGTAAATGGGGACCATTGGATGGGATTTAAAAGTCCTGTCTTTTCAAAATGATGGAGTTGTTGACTCCACAGTGTTTTTATCTTCCACAATGTCCTGAGGTTGGGTGTGGCCAATTTCATTTTTGATGGCTGCCCAATGCTTGGTCAACATGGTTCTTGAAAAACCCTGCCTTTATTTCCGAAAGTGGAAAAATTCTTTGCCCAACTTGTCCAGAGGCCTTTTCTCCAAGCTTCTAATCTCCAAGGAGTATGCAATGTCTAGGTAGATACCTCATCGAGATCAGACACAATGTCAACAGAGATATCGATAGGAAGGGAGGATTTCAACTGGTTTCCTCCTAAGGAGTGACATTCCAAGTGGATCTTTTACCATCAGAACCAATGCATTACATTTGACTTATTTTTCTCCAGTATTAGATGAGACAGATGTTCTGTCCCTGGTTGGAATTTTTAGAACCAGATTTATCTCCTCCCAGAGTTATTCTTCCAGGAAAGGTTGTTCTCAAACTAACCAGTTTTTGGGGGTATAGTAAAGCTGGCATTCCCTAACTGGGACAAACACCATGGTGCAAGGCTCCTCTAGCTATGCATTAGCTGTTTCTAAACTACCTCAACTTTTTTTCAGGACCTCAACCTCAAGTCCTGGAATCTGGATTCTGCATGCATGGATTTTCCTAAACTTCTACTGTACAGGCAGATGTTTGAAGAACATCAAACACATGATCTTTTACATAATATTAGCCCTTTTACTCAAGTCAGTACCAATCAGACTGAAAACATTTGTTTTCCTTGAAAAATGTAACATCTTAGAAATTACTTTTCTCTAACGTTTAGAGTTCTCCTCTAGTCTAGAATAAGGTTAATAACACTAATGCCTCTTAAAAGTGCCATTCAAGAAACCATATCTCTGGGTTAAAGCATTTCTAACAAACCCTATCTGGAATAAACTTCTTAATTCTTTCTTTTGAAGAGACCAGCTGCCTCTCTCAATAGCCCAAGTGGGAGCTCTCAATGACTTATTATATTGTCCTTATGGCCTTGGGCTCTGGAAAGAGAGTGCCTTACAGGCTATGTCTCAATAATCTCTTGTAGGTTTAGATAAAACCACACCTCTAGTTTTTTGGCTTAAGAATGAAATTATTTCATTAACAAATAGCCTTTTTTTATCCAATCTTGGGAGTTTTCACCAACACAGAATCATGCCTTATGCCCAGCTGATTCTCTTAGAGTCCTTTTGGAATTCATCAAAGATTACCATGGGGACCATCTATTTGTACACTCTGATCCTTGAAACCCCTCTTGGTACGACATATATCTCTACGTGGATTAAGAACACCTTTTGTTGGTTGGGCTTTACACTGGAACACAAATGTGAGAAAGACAACTTTTACTTTTGCCTTCCTTAGAAACCTTCCATTGGAGGAAATTTAGTCAATGGGTCACTGGAACCAAAAAGAACTTACACTTAGTCACTTAAAATTATCAAATGAAAAGGACATCGACTTGATGTCTTAGATGCCCAGTAGCAGTTACAAGATAAAAACACTGTAAGTAATAACATTCTAAAGCAAAAGTAATCAGTAACACAAAGCAACACTGTAAACAAGTAACTGATGTGGATTAATAGTCAGAAGACACCACCTGCATCTACATACCAGTGATGTCATAAGTCTGGGTGGGTTACCGGTAGGTTGTAAGGTCTACAAATGAACATTAGCCAACCTAATAGATATTGTCGTGGTTAAAGTATGTAAAACTTTGATGAATACACTTTATTTAAGGGGTAAATGGTGTATGACCCTCTACGAGCAAGTGCTTCCTTTGTTGCTCACATGGCTTCATCTAGAGATGAACAAATTTATTCAGGTCTTTATAATAACAAATATAATAATAAAAAACTATATTCCACAATACATTACCCAGCTGATGTATGAGCAGTTTTTTCCACCCATGACCAGTAATCTCGTTTAGTAAGGCCAAATGCAGAGTGGACAGCATTGTTTAATCCTTTACGAAAAATGGCTTCTAATACTTGACACAGAGGAAGAATAAAAGGTTGCGTGTCCAATACAGGTCCATTAAAGCTCGCCTTAGTTGCCTCAAGGATATGACCTGTAAAGAATAAGCAGGTTAATATCTTTTTTAGGTAGGAGCCTCTGAAAACTATGCGCTAGAGTTACCCTCTGCCAGTAGCCTCTTAAGGGTGAGGCACTAAAGGCTAAGAAGCAGCACAAGAGTTCAACAGTTATGGAGACTCTTTTGCCGTGACCACCCCTTTCAGGGAGTTCCCAAAGGGAATGGGCATCAGAGATATATATAATTATAATAGATAGAATATTTTCAGCACCAATCCTTACAGGATACTTCTTTAATCTAAAGTACTGTACTGATTCCAAATACAGTGCTGTAGGCAAAAAGGAAAAGAATTCCTCTGGCTGCAAAGAAATAGATGCTTATAAAATATAAAAAAGGAAAAAAAATCATATTCTCTATATCTAATAATATTATCTGTTATAACTTAACACTACAACACAACTTCTCTTAAACAATTTCTTCTATATGTTCTACCCTTTGATAATTTCTGGTAAAACACCAGTAAATCATATCAGTTTTAATAATGCCAAGATTTAATAATGCCTAGGAAATGGAATTAGGGATGTTTTTCTTCATAATAAAAGTCTTTCTCCCTAAATAAGAATAACATGAGCTTGATATAGATTATAAGGAAGTTTATATGGCACTCGAAATTCAAACGACAAAATAGGCAAATGGGTGCAAATATGCATTTGGGCATATGGGAGAATGAGCTTACTTATTTTTGTAAATGGGAGGAGGAGCTTTATATTAATGAAGCCCCAACACTTTAAGTCTATTTCCATCATAGCAACTTTTGAATTTCCTAATGCTGGTACTATTCATATCTTTTTCTTCAGCTCATCCTTCACATCCATCCAATTACAGATAAAAAAAAGTTTCCTCATCCTTTCTGGTTTAAACTTTTTGCTCAATTTCCTGATTTGCTGAGTAATTATCAATAATAAATTCTGTAATTATCATCTTTATGAAATGGTTTAACTACGTAACCACTTGCTGAACTCAAAGCTGAATATCATGTTCCCCATTAACCTCTTTTTCCCTATCACCAGGGGTTTCAGGGCTTCTCTCATCTTACAAAAATTGAGCCCTAAAAACTCTGGCAACATTCTTGATGTTTCATTGGATCTTCCCTGAGTGAAATATGCATCATAACTATCTTGAAAATTTTCTTGCCCATAACTGAAGATAACTTTAATACTATGACATGCTTTACTTCATGACCTTAGTAAGAGTTGGTAGTTATGAGTTAGGCATTATAGCAAGTAGGCTTCTTTCAAAGGTTGAATCTTGAAATCCATTTCTCCCTACATGACACTAAATCTGTTTCTCCCAGCATGACAATCAAAGTTCAGTCCATTTCACCCTTTCCATTATTAGAATTTTATATTTATTTGGGATGAATTTCATTTCCTATCTGTTTAACCTCAACTGCATCTTTTGTCAATCTCGCTGCAAGCTATTAAACTTGAATGCTTCCGATACTAACATGTCAATGAATATGCTAATAAAAGGGATTGACTAATGATCAATAAAGGATATCATTTTTAAGTAAAACATCCTGGTAATAGAAAACATTAGCTATGGTGCCTCCACATGGGAAATGATCATGCAGTGCTTGAGCTTGTGAATGCTGAAAAAGAGGAAACAGCAAAGAACTAAAAAAAAAATGAAAACACCAAGAGGAGAGGAGACACAGATGGAAAATTTTCAAAGTTAAAAGCCTCGTTCAGGAGCATACAGCATGACACAGAATTCCACAATCAGATATCGAAGCAGTATTTCAAGAGATTCTGTGAAGTCTAGAGAATTGGTAAATGATTGGCAATGACAGGATATGGGAACAGAAGAAAGAGACATGTTTCAACAGAGCATGCCTAAATGCCAAAGAAAGTTGAGACATATTATGGAAATGATATGCATAACACATCAACCGGGCAGCATAAGAAAGGAATAACAAAGAATGAAATAGGTAGAGCAGATTAAGAAAAGTAAAGATTAAGGAAACAGAATGGTATAACAAAGCAAGAAATGAGTAGATTAGAAGAGGGAAGGAAAAATAAAGATTGAAAAAAAAAAAATTGAGGACAAGAAAATGATACTTCTAAACTATTTAAAAATCCATAAGGAGTAAACTGACAAACAACATATAGTTAGAGACAGAAATATAGAAGGAAGGGTGCTGAAACAGCAAAGCAAATATGTGAGCAGCTTAATGATAAAATCTAAAGCGTGGTCAGAGTGGATGACTCTATCATCAATGAATAAAATAAAAGTAAGCACAAGATAAATCTAAATCCATAGTGTGCAGGCTGCTTGAGATGTAGTTTATGAACTTAATAGTAAAGTTATACACAGCAGACAGTCCTGCTAATCATCACTGTTGTGACTGCCTGCAACAGTATGAGTCAAGTCTCATTTCTGGGACATAACCTGTTAGATTAGGATGCTCTAGGCTCCAGCTTAATTAACCAGGGAAACCAGAATTCACAACTGCATCCAATCATTCACTCAAACTCATGTTTTCTGAGAATCAAAGCTATATTTGATAATGTTGTTCTAGGTACCAATCTATTTGACCTAGGAAACCAAAACTGAACCTATGATGTGTTAGGTTGTTTGAGTCATTTCCTTAACCCCACCTCTTCCCTTACCCTCCAAGCCCTACCTTCCTTTGCAAACTTCTAAAATTTTTCAAGAGAGGGATGTCCATGGTGACTTACAGATGTAGATAGCGAAAGTCAGTGATTTACAGGACAAATGCCAAACAAGTGGTAAAAAAACAAAAATGGCTGTGTCTGATGCTTAATAGGCAACATGGAACATGCACTAAAACATAAGTCAGTATCCAAGGCTAAAGCTATTCTGGGGATATTCACATGTCTATAAAGTGGACAAAAGATGGTTTCCTAGTAAAGTTTTGTGAAAAACCTATGTTAACCATTTTTGTACTATAATACGTATTTTTTCAGCACAAAACATCAAAATCGATTACATTTAAAATTATATGCCAAGAGCTAAGTTGCTCTGCCAGTTCATTTTTAGAAATATCAGGTCAGCCAACCTACTTACCAATTAAATGGTTGAACTTTAACAAGAAGTCTACAAAGCTTTTAGAGCCACATCAGGGTCTATGGATTTCACAAGGTGATGAGATTTGCTAGTCACTGGTCACAGGTTGCTTGGAAAATCTGAGTCTGAGGCAATCTCAGAGTCCTGAACCTTCACATTTAGTCCATGGGATTCAATTATGTATTGAAAATTACTTTTCTTAATAATAACTAGGGAAATTTGTTGCAGGAATGTTTCATACATAAAGAAAAGTACAGGTAATGATGGGATATCCCTGATTAATTTATCTATTAGTAATAATGTATTTCAATTTGTGGCGTATTCAATGTTCTTCTCTTCCTCAGCTCACGTCAAACTATAGTGTTACTCCAGACTTCTGATTATAGTTTCACATCTGTATAAAGTCTGATAATAGTTCCACTGTATTTCATCTCGTCTATCTGTACCCAACTTCTATCTATCTATATCTCTGATGCCTATTCCCTTTGGGAACTCCCTTAAGGGGGTAGCCATGGCAAAAAGAGTCTTCATAACTGTTGAACTACAGTGCCGCTTCTTAGACTTTAGCGTCTCACCCTTAACGGGCCACTGGCAGAGGGCAACTCTAGCGCAGTGTTTTCAGAGGCTCCTACCCAATTTTCCTACCAACTACTACTACTTAATGTGTCTACCTAATATTCCTGCTTAATGTTACAACCTACTACTTCTACCTAATGCTCCCAGCTAATGCTCCTACCTACTAATTCTACATAATGTTTCTACCTAAAGCTCCTGTCTTACATTCCTACTACTACTTCTATTTATTGCTCCTACCATTTTGCCAAAAGGCACAGCTAGTGCAGAGCACTCACCACAGGAAAATCTAGAGTTGCGAAGAATGAGTTGTGTGAGTTAAGTGTTGTCAACTATTATTTGGGACAAGGAGAGACTGTATGTTTGTGGACAGAATACCAGCAGTCCATGTGTGGGTGAAGAAGAAAGAAAAGACAGCTACCTGGGTCAAAGGAGTACAACTTGACAACCACTGAAGTGCTGGCTCACTACGCAGCCATCACTAAATCTTCCAATACCCAGGTGAGTAGTACTGGCAATATACCTCCCTGGTCTGTGGCTGCCTACCAACTACTAACCTTGAGGGAGTTCCAGGAGGGAACAGGCATCAAAGATATAGATAGATAGATAAATAAAATAAAGACCTCCATATCCAATGCCAGTAAATGCACTTCCCCTCCTCACACTTTTTGATCTCAAGTGACTTAACCTACAAAGTAGGGAGGGCTTTGAAAATCTGGAAAATTTGGAAAATTTTGTAAAACGTGAGCAAAACATTTCTTAAATTTTGAAGCTCACAAACTTCCACTAAAGGCATTAAAATCAAACTAACATGTGGCACGTTGTAGTTCACAGTTTCTAATGTTTATAACAAATGAAATCAATATGTTATAAACAGATTTCTCACATAAATAGGACACTTGATGGTGTGTAAAGCATGTTTTATTTTTGCTAAGGTGATGTTAGGCAATATATTGAAATAATTCAAGGAACACCTGAGGTATTTCAAGGCTGAGAGGAACAAGGCAAAAGAAAACCAATGTTCAGTGAAACAAAGCATGCACAAAGCAACCAAAATTCCAATATAAGCATTATGTTACGATTATATTGCATCATGAAAATGACTTTTATCCCTCGGCATAACTGGCAGACTCCAGTGCCGCTTCTTAGCCTTTTGTGCCTCACTCTTGACAGGTCACTGGCAGAGGGCAACTCCAGCGCAGTGTTCCCAGAGGCAGCAAGGCTCCAAAATTGTCAAAACTAAAAGTAACAGTACACCTCAGGTGTATGTCCAAATCTAAAACTATTGCCCTGATGTAATTAGGCAACGCCTCTCCCTTTAGTTCCACCCGTAAGGGGTGTACTGACGAGGTCACCACAAGAAGGCGGGGTGAAACTTGGCTACTCCAGTAAAACTAGAGTACCCCTCGAGGTGCTGAAACTCAATATTTTTCCCAATTCCGAGCTTCTTTACTTTCCACAGTAGCAGCACCTCCTACCTCATTGGTTACGATACTGCCACTGCATAGTCAAATTTTGAATTACTCAAAGTTTCATTGAATGTTTTTCAAAAGTTAATATTTTTTAGCTCTTTATGTTTGCTTCTTACTTTCTCAAGCTCTTAAAAAGCATCTTCTAATTTGGCCAAAGCTATTTCAGTCGTCGTTTGGTCAACCGACAATGCATCTCTCGGTCTGTAAACCTTTTAATACATTATCAAGTCTATCTTTTTCTTCCTTCAATACCTCCTTTATGGCATCAAAATTTGCTTCAGCAACCTGTTCACCTCTCTAAATTCTTTTGCTTCTGAAGTCATTTTTTGCTTTTCAATTGGGTTTTATTGCTCCTTCCTCAATTTCATAGCTTCTTGTTTTTCTCTTTTGTCTTTTCTCCATAAGTGGTCTCCTCTCATGTCACAATCAAGAAGTGAAATAGCATTGTCAGCTTGAGAGTATAACATTACACCTGTACCTCCTGCCATGACAAAGTATGTTCAAGATGTGTTACCTCCTGAATAAGTCTACCAGACTCTCCCTGATCACCAGATTGCATTTCTTCTCAAAGTAATAAAACATCCTCAACTCAATAGCAGACTACTGCACAAAGGAATTTCCTTCTGCAAGAGCTCTGGTAACTTAACAAAGAAAGCTCTCACGGATATCATTCCTTCCTTTGTAAATCAGCTTTCATCTTTAACAAATGGTCAATCTATCTATCTACATCTCTGATGCCTGTTCCCAACTGGAACTCCCTCAAGGGGGTGGCCACGGCAATAGAGTCTCTGTAACTAGTGAACTCCAGTGCCAC
>JAUTYZ010124391.1:0-11305 GCA_032273725.1 Panulirus interruptus
GCCAGGTCATGGCACCAGCCTCTACCATGGTGGTTTTGTTGCCTCATGGAACCTGTGTCCTCCAACTGCCAGGTCATAGCACCAGCCTCTACCATGGTGGTTTTGTTGCCTCATGGAACCTGAGTCCTCCAACTGTCTGGTCATGGCACCAGCCTCTACAAAGGAATACAAGTACAAAGGAATTCAAACAGCAACAGATCACTGAGTCCTCTCGAGGCTGTTTGTGATAGTGGAGGACTGCAGAAATTCACAGATTAGTGTGGTAAAAGTTAGAAGTCATACACATAATTCAGAGATAATAATCTGCAAATTGTCAATGTTACAAAGGAGGCGCAAATAATGTAATTCCTGGACTTGAAGAGAAGCATTCATCAAGTCTCTTCTTAAACGCATCTATAGTTCTGCTTTCAACCACTCAAATTGGCAAATCGTTCCATACGTTAATAGTCCTGTTGACGAAAAGTACTTCGCCTCATTCGAGGTAAAAAGTTAGCTCACAAGTTTACATCCATTACTCCAAGTGAAATCTGACAAATCAAGTCTTAAGTAACTTGATAGATCAGTATTATCAAAGCCTTTGATAGTTTCGAATATTTGTATTTGATCACCTCTCAGCCTTCTCTTTTCTAAGCTAAATAGATTCAAGTCGTTTAACCAGCTATCGTAGGATTTGTTTCTCAGCCTGGAAATAATTTTGGTAGCTCGACGAGACACTCTCTCCATCCGGTCTAACGTCTTTTGTTTAGGTAGTCACCAAAACTGAACAAAGTATTCAAAATGGGGACAAACCAATTAATCATAAAGAGTAAGGATGATTTTCCTGGACCTGGACTTATATTCCAAGGCTTTGCCCATGAATCCAAGAATATTTTTCGCCTTTTTAACTGCTTCTTTGTACTGCTTTCGGGGTTTTAGGTCATTAGAGAGCATTATGCTAAAATTTTATCCCTCATTTACCTTTTGCTGTTCAACAGAATTCATACCATAACTTGCCTTTTCGTTTTTGCTCTCTATATGTACAACTTTGCATTTATCGATATTTGAATTCATTTACCACCTATGAGCCCAGTCCATCAGTTTGTCTATGTCGGTTTGAAGCTGTAGACGTTCGGGTTCATTTGTAGATTTATTTCCCAGCTTTGTATCATTAGCGAATTTTGATATCTTGCGATGCAGCCCATTATCAATATGATTAATATATATGAGAAGGAAAACCGGTCCTAAGACTGATCCTTGTGGCACTCCACTTGTTACAGCTAACCATTCTTTGTTTATGGCCAGTCAACAAATTTCCTATTCATCGAAGCGCAACCCCATCCATGCCATGGGACTTAGTTTTTGCTAGCAACCTTTGATGCGGAACCTTGTCGATTGCTTTTTGATAATCTAGATAGATTATATCAACGGCTTTACTTTTGTCATACATGCTGATTACATCATAAAATAAATCAAGCAGAGTTGTCAATATAAACGATTTCGTCGAAAACCATGCTGGGAATCGTTTAATAAGTGGTGGTCCTCTAAATGGTTTACAATACTATTCCGAATGATGGTTCCCATAAGTTTACCAGCTATAGACGTTAAGCTGATTGGACGATAATTCCCTGGCAGTAACTTATTACCCTTTTTGAATATCGGTGTTACATTGGCAGACTTCCATTTATCTGGAACTTTTCCCGTAGCAAATGACTTACTGAAAAGGGTAGTCAAGGGCTTAACTATTTCATTTTTCGCCTGTTTCATTGTCCTCTGATAAAACTTATCAGGGCCTGCCGTTTCAATCATTTTCATTCCGTTATTGCTGATAATATCTCTTTACCTTTCATGTCAATTTGTTGAAGAACGTTCTCGTCTCTTATCAATGAAACTGGATTCGGAACATGGGTTATGCCTTCGATCGTAAATACAGATGCAAAAGAGTCATTTAAGACTTTTCCCATGGCTTCGTTCACCTGAACCAAGTTATCGTTTTCCGTAAATAATGGACCTATTGACTGGGTAAATGACTCTCTTTCTTCTAACATAACTGTAAAACTCCTTAGGGTTTCTTTTGCTATTTTCAACAATAAATGCTTCATAGTAACGGATATTTACATAACTTACTCTATCATGTTGGTTATTGGTCTCTTTGAGTTTCTTATGAGCTACTTTTTTAGACAACAGGTACTTTTATATTTCACCATTCCACCACCTGGGCTTTGCTTTAGAAATAGACCGTCTACTACGCATTGGCACATATGTTCCCCTCTACTGTTTATTAGGTTTTACCGAAAGTTTTCCAAGCTACGTTTAAGTCGTTTTCATTGAACATATCATCCCAAGTCTGCCAGATGTTTTGATGTGATGACCTTGGCTGAGTGGTAGCTTTGTGGTAGTTATCATCTTGTGCATATATCAATCCTCCGTGGTAAGAAAGGCGATTGTGTCATACCTAGAGATTACTCAAGTTGCTCTAACAATCATTATGAGACTACATCGTGATATCACACTCAATAATAATGATACTCTGCTTGATTTTTTTTTATTTTATAGCATCTTCCTTTTTAGACTTAGCCAAGATGTTTTTCCCGATTCCCAGTGAATATGGTAACTTCATGTAAGATAAGCCAAATATTTACAGTTACAAATTCATATAAAAGCATAAAATCATTTCATTATCCTTCTCTCCTCTATCACTGTACAATAATATTTTGTGACATGATCGTAAGGTGGCTGTAACATCTATTACGCCTGTATGTTAGGCTAGCGAATTATGTAAGGCTATGTTATCTGCACGTTACATAAGCTATGGTTAAGGTACCTCGCTGTAAGCATTTTCCCTTTGATTTATATACATTACCGGTCAATGATGTATAAATTTACATTTAGTATATCATAATTTGAGCATGGCTTTGTATTTTCCAGGTTCGAAATGATGTCCTAAATGATGCTGGACCCCGACATTGCGGAAGGAGGCAGCAGCTTCCCAAGGAAGGCCACACGTGAACTGCATCATTCACTGTACACAGGACGAGACAAACAAACTGGTGTCACCATGAAACCTCGAATCATGGAAACTTAACTGTTCGCAGCTAGGATTAGGAAGCATGCACCATTGTTTGACTTGGCCCGAAACTTGCCCTAAGTTGAATACCCCAATTGAAGTACCATCGAAATTGTAGGAGCATTTTTACCATGGAGAACTACTTGGCTTAACGAGTGTTAAAGATAATGCTGGAGAGAGTTAGATTTACTATAAGGAAGAGGAATGACCGTATGCTGGCCATCGTCAGCAGAGAACTGGTGACGGCTGAAGGACATCACCGTATATCATGTTACCGTTCATAGACTCGTGATACAGAGGAGCCAGCAGCCAACGCTAATGATGAACCTAGTAACGATTCTGAAGCTCACTATGAAGCAGCAGTAAAGTAATTATATGTTGAACTGTATTCGTATATAAGAAGCCAACTCAATCCTTATCTTGAAGCCTATCTCATGACGGACGTTGCCTATATGCTAGGAATGTGCATCATATGTCTTGGGATTAGTGCAGTCAGAGATTTAACCAAGAAACGTTCCCATCGCAATGTGGAAAACGATTTTACTGGAGTATTGCACGTATTTCTCTGGTGGCAAGGGGAAAGTGCGCGTCTATCCCGACAGCTAGTCGATTAGGGAACCTGCTAAATAACGGATACTATGAAGGCCCAATAAACCGCACTTACATCTCCCAGAAGTGAGGATATAATTTCCAAAGCTGCTTTTCAGATGAGAAAACATAACAAGAACCCAGTATGGCCATCCCATGCTGACCAGTGTGATGTCAGTATTCCTGACTCTGTCACAAGTTTCCTCATAACACTGTTGTCAGGGAATCACGATTGTGTAAATCCATCAGAAAGAGTTAGGCGACTTACGACACTCTTTGGAGATGACCTTGTATACACGGATGCCTGCGGAAAGAATACACCACCCAATCATCCATCAAAGATGCAAAGGAAAGGCTTATCCATCCTTCCAGTACAGAAATATAACTCCTGGACATATCATCCAGCAATATGGGAAACGTCTCCCCAGCTCATGCAGCAACTCTGATCTTATCAAGATGGAGTGGAAAAAGCCTAAATATAGGACGTTATTGAAAGACAAGTTATTCTGTACCTGCTTCATGATCACAAATCAACAATGAGAGGATGTTGGAGAAGAAGACGTTCATATGCTCTTTCATGCACAACATGCAGCTGCCTCTGACTACCAGGCTGTTATCATCTCAGCAGGTGACACAGATGCATTAGTGTTGTGTCTTAGTTTGGCGCCATCCTTCCTCTCGGCCAGACGCGCCTGTATGTGCTCTGCAGCACGATAGTCTAGATCAGATCTCCTTTTTGTTGTGATTTTTCATAGTACTGTCACTGTATCTTTTCAAGCAAAGCTTTTTGTGTCTTTGAGTGATTAGCTAGTTGTGCATCATGTTTTAGTGCCCAAAGGCGTTGTGAATTGTGACGTGAAGAAATAGAAAATATTCCCTCAAGTGTGCTTGGGAAACACTGCGCGGGTATCTGGGATAGTGGAACGCTCTCGTAAGCCTAACGTGCAAGGTATTGTTTTATCTGTGAGTTTTCTTTTTATGTGTTATCATTTCATCTTTTCAAATTGAACATTTGATCTTCTCTAAAGATTCTTTTTAACTGATTTTCATATTGTAGTGTTGAAGAGTGATAGAAATTGTGAAGTAAAAAAAAAAAGAAAGCAAATATACACGTTCAGGTCACTTGAGCTGAGGAAGCACGGCACCGCGGAGGAATGTCAAAGTGTAAGGAACTTGGTTTGTGTTCAAAAGGTCGAAGGTTAGGAGTCCACAAAACTGTTTACTAAGTCTTATTTTCTTTGATATTGAACTTAATTTTACTATTTCAACATGCCGGCAGGTCAACAGTATTCTGTATGCAGTGGGAAGGTTTGTGTCCTGTTTTACAAAAATCTTGCGATGCCTTTGATTTGCAGGTTTTGCGTGGACAGACGGACCCTGGAGGATAAGCTGGTTGCAGCTATTGATAGAATAACTGCTCTAACCCGCATGATAGATATGCTTCAGGACATTGTCCAAACCAGCTTGCTGAGAACATCAGGATGCTGACCTGCTACACTAACGCTGGTCAGGGTAACGTGGTGCACTAACGCTATTCGTGTTAACCTGGTGCAGTAACGTTGCTCGTGTTGACCTGGTGCACTAACGCTGGTAGTGGTGACCTGATGCACTAGCACTATTCTGGTTGACCTGGTGTTGACCTGGTGCACTAACGCTGGTAGTGGTGACCTGGTGCACTAACACTATTCTGGTTGACCTGGTTCAATAACTCTGGTCGTGTTGACCTGGTGCCCTAACACTATTTGTGTTGACCTGGTGCACTAACACTGGTCGTTTTGACTTACTGCACTAACGCTATTCGTGTTAATCTGGTGCACAAACACTGATCGTTATTACCTGCTGAAATAACGCTGGTCATGGTGACCTGGTGCACTATTGTAGATCGTGATGACCTGGTTCAGTAAGAGTGGTATTGGTGACCTGGTGCACTAAAGCTGGTCATGTTGACCTGTTGCACTAGTGCTGATCATGTTGACTTCCTGCATTAAGGATGGTCGTGGTGACTTGGTGCACCAACGCTGGTCGCGTTGACATGGTGCATTAACGCTGGTCGTGTTGACCTGGTGCACTAACGCAGGTCGTGGTGATCTGGCGCACTAACGCTGATCGTGGTGTCCTGGTGAAGTCAGAGTGGTATTAGTGACCTGCTGCATTAAGAAATGTCGTATCGACCTGGTGCACCAACGCTGGTTGTGTTGACCTGTAGCACTAAAGCTAGTCGTGTTGATCTTGTGCACTATAGCTAGTCGTGTTGACCTGGTGCACTAACGCTGATCGTGGTGACCTGGTGCAGTAAGATTGGTCGTTTTGACCAGGTGCACTAACACTATTCGTGTTGACTTGATGCACTAACGCTGGTCATGAAGACCTGGTGTAATAACGCTGGTCGAATTAACCTGATACACCAACGCCGGTCATGGTGACCTGGTGCACTAAAGCTGATCGTGCTGACTTGGTGGAGAAAAAAGTGGTCGTGTTGACTTGGTGCACCAAAGCAGGTCGTGTTGACATGGTGCATTAACGCTGGTTGTGGGTACCTGGTGCGTAAGAGTGGTCGTGCTGACCTTGTGCACTAATGCACGTGGTAAACTGGTGCAGCAAGAGTTGTCGTGTTGACGTGGTGCACCAACGCTGGTCGTGGTGACCTGAAGCAGTAAGAGTGGTCGTGTTGACCTGTTGCACTAACGCTATTCGTGTTGACCGTGTGCACTAACGCTGGTCGTTGCGAACTGGCGCAAAAAAAAGTGGTCGTGTTGACTTGGTGCATTAACTCAGGTCATGTTGACGTGGTGCACTAACGCTGGACGTGGTGATCTGGTGCAGTAAGAGGGATTTTGTTGACCTAGTGCACTAATGCACATGGTGAACTGGTGCAGCAAGAGCTGTCGTGTTGACTTGGTGCACTAACGTTGGCGTATTCATCTGTTACACAAACGCTGGTCGTGGTGACTTGGTGCAGTAAGAGTGGTATTATACCCTGTTCACTCAGATCTGATAGCTGGGTGGACACAAAGCTTAGCTGGTATTGGTGGACACAAACAGGTGAAGGGTGTGCGTGGAGTAGGGAGTCACTTTGGTTACCAGACAACTATGAGTGGCCGCCGCGGGAACATCGGCCAGAGGGTGGCGACCCGGCACCAGTCAGGCTGCTTTAATAGCCTAGCCTACTTTTATTGCCATCTATTGGTTTACTTATAGTTAGACAGATCAAGGAACTGCATTAATTAGGATGAATCTAAAATATTTCTTGATATTTTATGATTATCAGACGTAATTACTGTTGGTTAAGACTTGAAAATCTGACAATTGTTATAACACTTCTCTGGCCCATCCACCTGCTCTGTAAACGCCGTACTTTACCTGTTCACGACACTTGTCAAGTCTATTACATCATACTATAATGAAATGTTTTCATAATATCATCACATTAGAGTTAGGTGTGAAATAAACAACCACAAGCCTTTAAATTATGGGGAGTAAGTTGCAGTATCGGCAGTCTTTGGCACGCGCCGCTCTAGTTTCCCGCCATTTCTTTATTTTCAAATATTTCTTCAGCCAGAAATAAAATGAAATAAGAGGTTGTATAACATTTCAGGAATAGTATTTGATTGATCTGTATCTCCCGAATATAGTGACCAATGCAAAACGCATCGTGACGAATAAATATGAAAATAGTGAACTGACGATCTGAAAGCGCATGTAATGCGTTGGTGCCTGATGTAAGCCCTTTGAGCTCCTAATGTCGAATTTGCCTATTTTTTCTTTGAGTCATGTAAAACAAAGCCAGACGCAAATGATTTATAAAATATTACGTAAACTGGCAAATAATAATTATCTACAGAATAATGAAAACTGGCAGCTAACCAATATTTATAGTACGAGTCCATACAGTTGGCATATTGCACCATGAGACAAAACACGTAACTTTGTTGATTGAAAACACCTACATGCCCGCATTTACTTCAAACGTCACTCATCGTTTATAAAACTTTAAAATCAACTTTAATTTTCTTTGATAACGGTAAACTTTTTAAGCTAATTCTTACCTCTTTAGCTCCGGAAATTATTCCATATTCAAACTGGGTGCTTATAATGTAAGCAATTTACAAATGAAAATATATATGTGTTAGAATAAGAAGAGCTATAGATTTACCACGCTCCTCAGTGTTGCATTAACTGATGAGCAGTCTTACTTTAAACGCTTCTTGGCTCCAGCTATCAGAGCTGAGTGAACAGGGTATAGGAGCAAAGTATGGTAAAACATTTTTAAGAAATTAGCATGCTTTTAAGGTTAGTTTTTAAGGGTTCATAACTATAATTCAATATTGGAGATAAGTGACCAAGGAATGAAAAGACTTTGTTACTTTTCGCCTTTGTTTTTGTTGTTAGTCTTACCATTTTCTGTAATTATTGTGTCTGCCTAATTAAACTTATCATTTTTTTCTTTTCGTTTTATTATCGACATTCTTTACTGATGGCCAGGCTTTTTTTCCTTATTAATTGACACGTCATACGTTATAAAAACACTGACAATCGTGTATATACTATATGATTAATCTAACTTATCCCTATGAATCACGAGTTAACGATTCTAAAGTACTGGACGGCTGCAAATAATAGTTCACTGAAGTATTCGTTTCTTGGCCGGCCTTCTTGCAAATAATATCGTAACTAATGTGTAGAACTGATATTCCGCATCTGGCGTCAGCCGGGGAGGGTAAACGGCAGTTCTAGTCACAGAGGCCCTGTGGATGGGCTGTAATGGACTCTTCCACTGCAAAGCTCTAGAGGATAGAGAGCAGCCCTTCATATTCCTCTGCCCCTTCCATCTTAGCATTCACTTTACCGTGTTTGGTGGTGCAAGAACAACGCTGCTGCACCATTGAAACCCAGCATAAACATTCTTGAATATTCCTCTTCTTCTTCTTCTTCTTCTTCTTCTCCTTCTTCTTCTTCTTCTTCTTCTTCTTCTCCTTCTTCTTCTTCTTCTTCTTCTTCTTCTTCTTCTTCTCCTTCTTCTTCTTCTGCTTCTTCTTCTTCTCCTTCTCCTTCTTCTCCTTCTTCTTCTTCTTCTTCTTCTTCTTCTTTACAGTGTTATCATATGAACAGAGTACTCATATACACCTTACTCACGTCAGGCTTTTAACAATACTCTTTTCTCCGCTTGATTTGACATTCTGATCATCCATACTCATTATCAAGGCATTTATTTATATTTGTTTAACCCTAAATTATAATTGAGTTGCATTTAGATGTGTTTCTGTTACTGGTCGCGATTGCTTTTCAAAAGTTTCAGAATACATATTTCAATAATGTCTTTAGAGAAAATTCCTGTGTGTTTTGCACAGTCTCATTTGATGTTTTCTCATCGTATTGGGATTGCTATTGCTTGTTGAAGGTTTGCAAGTGGTCTCTGTTGTGTTTAGGCTTCTGGGAGAGTTCTTCTATTACTGTTATGAATTCTTCAGGATGACCGCCGAATCTTGTTGTACTGGGTCCGGTGCCTCTCTTAATGTGTTGGTGATGAGTAGAGGCTTCTTGACTTATTTTTATCTTCCGCCACTTGTACTCAGCGAGTGTAGAGGTAAGATGATTAATAATAATGTTCTGTCTTACTAAAATCTTGCAGTTATCTTCAATGTGTGATTTGTCAGTTTCGTTGATGACTTTATTTGGATATTTTATTTATATGTTTTTATTACTTTCAACAAACTTTAGAACTTCTATTTCTTCCCGTTTACTTCCTACCATTTCTTTATTCGGTGTGCAAGTGAATTTTATTTTTGTTTGCAATCCACGTCTAACACTTACTTTTTAGTTTTCTTTATTTCTTATTACTTGACCCCCGTCTTTAGTGTCATTCATTTGGGTGGCGTCCTCAGTCACATGTAATGATTAACAGCTTTGATATTTTCTAGCTAGTTATATAACATTGTCAATATATAATCTATATGTAATGCATAATCAACTCCCTAACTACATTTTTCTAATTGCAAAAGCGTTAGATATGACATTACAGCAAAGCTGCTAAGGTAGAACTACACTCTTGGCGTGTCAGGAAAGTAGACCAACTTCGAGAACAAGTTGCAGATCAGGGATGAGTGTGATCGACAACGAATAAGAGATCGTCTATTATACGAAGGATACAATTGATACAAAATACTATGGTTTTTGCGTATCATTCTTTTAAACGCCAAGAACTGACCTATCCTTGTATACAGATACACGTCGTCCATAAACAGTACTCGTTTCAACCATACTGAATCTACATCCTTCATGCTTTCCCCATGAAACAGTAACTCTCGAAAAGTTAACACAACACTGTATTAGTTGGTCACACTCTCACATGAGTTCAGTAGTTTCTTTCTGCTGGCACCTGCAGATATAGATACCAAGAAATGAGGGTATCCCTTGCAGGACGAGGTACTCTATATATGTAATGGGAAGATTGAGGAAGATAATTCAGATGCTTAAGAAAAATATCGATTCGTAGTACCTGCAGCGTAAAGGTAAATAGGACAATATGTTAGAGATCACAACCTGGAATGTCATAAGTGATGATGACAAACAAAATAGATTGTCAGTTAGTAAGGTTGGAAATAAGTAATGGTTTACTCCTCTCTTACAACAGTGGCTCCAAGAGTGACCAGGACATCTAGCATTCTGCTTCTCGTAAAGACTAACGTGGGTCAGTCTATGAATTAGTTCAATAAATTACCATCTAATTCTGTCGCAAGTTTTCAGTTTGATGGTGTGGAAATTAGCAATAAATTTTCAACAGAGGAATGTAGACTACATATTGCTGTGGAGAAAATGTAATATTACATTGTGACGTTAATGGCAGCGAGGACGACTCAGTCTAGCCACAAGTTAATGAGAATGAGACTACTGTTATTCCAGTGCATTTTTACAGTTGTGTTTTTCAAAAATGACAGGGATATATTTATACTAGAAAAACTTTCAAAATGTAGAAAAACGTTCCGCTCGGCCTTTTAAAATGCCTCATGCATATAATTCTTTTAAATTAATTATTTTCCAATGGAGGAACATTATTGCTTTTAGTATATACTGTCTGCGTCTTTACGAGGAAGATACTCTCTTCTCAGCAATGTTTGTGTTATTCTCTTTTAGAGTGTACACAATATACAGTATATGCTCTGAAACATGAACTCTAGACTTCGCAAGTCGACGCTTCATGTTATGAAACACTGATAAGAAATGATCCCGTATAGACCTTACAACGTGTTGCTACTAGTGATGTAACCATTTGCATTATGAAAGGTGTACAGACACCCCATGATATAAGTTTCTGTTAACTAATATGATATATGATAGATTTTGTATATTCACTTCCCTGCTTAACGTAAACCTGATTAACATTATAAAGTCAGACTCACCCCTTGAGCGATTTGGCTAACGCGCACGTTTTCCTATGGTTCAGAAGAGGGTCCACTTACCAACTGACACGTTTGAATGAACATTCCTGATGTTCAGATATATGAGCTCTTATCTGGTTGGCCGTCTTCTCACCCAGTGGACTGAGACTTGCATCTCTCTCTAACTCGCGTCAGAGCTCCCCTGTGCGGTGAACATGACACAAAGGCCTGCTGACGACTACACAGTTATAACATTGCCTAGAATTTGCACCATGTGTCATTGGCAAGCGCTAGTGGG
>JAUTYZ010124500.1:3818-17551 GCA_032273725.1 Panulirus interruptus
ATCTGGTAAGATGTAGTCTACAGACATGATGAAGTACTTCAAGTTACAAGTGGTGCGCATGAACTTTATCATTGATAAAACTTCACCTATATGATGTGTTGTCCAATATTGCAGTGATTCCGTATGCAGCTTTAGAGGTGCCGCTCTTCTATGATGATGCTCCTAGCTATATCAACTACGCTGGTATTGGCCACATGATTGCCCATGAAATTGCCCATGGCTTTGATGGTACAGGTAATACACATAAGTCTTGTTGTTCAAAGCCACTTTTTTACCAGGTTTCCTGCTGCATATTTCAAAGTTAAATGATGCTCCTAAGAAAAAAGCTGAATTCAGAGTAATAATTTCTTTACAGGAATATTTTACAATGGAGAAGAGAAACTAAAAACTTACATGGATGAGGCACGTGCGTATGTAAGTGCAACAGAAGTGCTGCGAGAACAGCTTCAGTACCCACAGACACTCAATAGTTCTACTGGTCTTACGTCAACATTCACGGTAAGTTCTGGTGTACATCTGAATATTTTACTCGTTATAGTTATGGATGTATATGTCAGGGACAACAATTGTATGCATGCATTTGTTACCTTTAGTATTATTTGTAGGTATCCATTATCTTTGAAATCATGTTTATGCTGCTATTTGTTTTTATATTACATTATTATATTTATGTTCCACACAGGACACTTTTAAAGTATTTGACACATCTTTTATCTCCCTACAGTTGAATTCTAGGCTGACTCTTAACGAAGCGATGGCAGACTCAGCAGCATATAGACTGGCTTGGGAATCCTACCATGCTGACAGTAAGAGCCTCAGCTTGATTAAAGAGGACAAGTGCTTGTGGGACTTAAAGAAATCAGGGTTATGGGGAAGAGGCAGTGGGGTGGCTTATGATATCAAGTTATGGGGAAGATGTAGTGATGTGACTTAACACATCAAGGTTATGGGGAGGAAGTAGTCAAATGGTTTTTCCTAGGATACGATCAGCAAAGTCTATCAGCAAAGTAGTGTTGGGTATAAACTGGAAAAAAATTAAAGAAATATGAAGAAGCTCAGGCCAAGGAAATATTGTAGACATAAAAGGAGATTAAAGATGGGGCACGATTAAGTTAATGAAAGTTTATGCTGTGATGAGAGTAGGATAGTGGCAATAGGCTCATTCTTTGAATGAGTTCAGATTAGAGAAAAGTTCAAGCCGGAGGGAATGAAAGGGAGAGCAGGGGAGTAGTGAGACTCTTAAATATGGCTGAGAGTAAGGGGTTAGAAAAGATCTAATTGACATGAGAATAAATGTTCAGTGGCTCAGTCTTGAATGTGAGACAAGTAGCAATACGATTGGAATGAGAGTGAGATGAGAAATGTTTCAAAATAAGATAAAAAAAAAGACATTGAAAGCCCTAAGTGGGATGAGAGTAAATGAGTAGTGATGGATTCACAAAATGTAGGGAGTAAGTCGAGAGACACTGCATTTGTGGAGGCTGAAGGGGAATAGTGGGAATTCAGATGGAGTTAGAGGAAGGTAGAGTATCAAATAATGGTTAGAACAAAAAGGAAATACATTAAGTGAGAGTTAGCAGTGTGAAATATATCTTGAGATGCAGGTAAGTATATTGAGACTTAAGGTGTGTGAATGAAATCAATAAGAAACTAATGCTGGACTGAGAGTATGGGAGGGATGAGATACTTAAGTTGGGTTGTGAACTAGTGGTAAGAAGCTAAAAATAGGATGATAATACAGTATTTGTGAGAAGCTAAAGCTGGCATTAGAACAGGGAAGTAGTGTGGGGCTGAAGGTGAGGTGAGAGTTGGTTAGTAGGGGAGGAGTAAGAGGCTAAAGCTTGGATGAGATCAGGCTTAAGCTGGGGTTAGGGTAAGAGAATAATGAAAGATTAAAGTTAGGATAAGAGTAAGGGATATACAAGATGTTAAAGCTGGAGAGAGGGAAAGGAGTGGTTCAAGGCTTAAGGTGGGAATGAGAGTATGGGAGGAGTGGGAGGTTTTCACTGGGGTGAAGGTTGGGAAGTAGAAAAGTTACAAGCTGGAGCACCTGCCTACAGACACCAACAACGAGATTCTGTCGTGATGGCAGGACTAGCATGTAGATCTCCATTTGACTTGCTTGTTGGATGATGCTATTTCTTTTGATTGCCTTCCCTATTCTCTTATGTCTTGCTTACTGTATAATGCTGTTTTTCTTGGTTGCTACTCCTTTGGCATAGCTGTCTGTTCTTGGTTCATCTGGTATTCTTCAAACATGAGTCTAATTTAATTTTGAATGTTTCTGTAGCCACTCCATGTACATTTACAAGTTCTCTTTGTATTATATTATTTATGCATTCCAGCTTCCCAGCTGGGCATCCATACATTTTTGTCTGGTATCTTTTCAGTGCATTCCCAGGTGTTTTGTCTAATTTAATGATACTTTCAGGCTTAAAACAATGCTCTTTATACCTCCATAATGCTGCCAAGCATATGTCATCATATCTCTCTCCCTCTTTGTCATTCTACACTGCTGAGTTCAAGTGCTTTCTATCACTCACAGTAGTGCATTTGCACTAGTTCATCTGTTTTACTAGCAAAGTTTTTCTCTATTCTCTCAAGTTTGTATACTTCCATCTGCTTGACTGGTGACCATGTAACACAGCAGTATTCAGTTTTACTTCTAATGAACAGTATATTAAACATTTTCATCATTACTCAATATCATATCACTCATTATTTGGCTGGAAAGGATTATCTACTTATGTTCAAGTTTTTCATTTCTATTTGTACCCAAAAGTCTTTGACAGTAAGGAAAAGTGTGAAAGTTTAGGTGAGTTAAGAATATTGTTGTGAGAGGTTTAAGATAAAAGGAAGGTGAGAGTAAACTGTAAAAAAGGTTCAAGCCTCTGCATAGCTTAAGCTGAAATGAGTTTCAAGTCAGGGTAAGGAAGTAGTGAGAAGCTCCAGTTGGGGAAGTAATGGAATGGCGTAAGGCTAAAGGTGGAGAGATGAGACAGGTTTAAGTGGAAGTTGGGTTTGGGATTTATAAGTCACAGGCTGGGTTAAGAATTTGTAAGTAGAAAGAATTTAAAAAAGAGATGAGAGTAATTAGTAAGAGGATTTGTGAGAGGTTCAATGTAGAGTAAGAGTTCATGTATAAGTGGATAAAGTTTGTGTGATGAGGTAGTGAGTTGTTTGACTCAGAGTGGGAAAAGAGTATGCAGTAAGAGTCTCAAGTTTGGGTGACAGTAGTGAGGCTAAGGGTTGGGTGAGAGTACGTAGTAAGAGTCAAATTCTGGGTGATGGTAATGAGGCTCAGGATGGGATGATAATATATAGTTAAGAGTCTTAAGTCTGGGTGACAGTAGTGAGGCTTTGGGTGGGGTTTGAATATGAAGTACGAGTCTCAGGTTAGGGTGACAGTAGGAGAGTAATGATAGGCTCAAGATGGCTGAGAGCAAGTGGTGAGAGGTCCAAACTGGCATGAGATCAGAGAAGTAGTTTAAGGTTCAAGTTGGAACAAAAGTAGAAAGTCATATGAGTTAGTAGTTAAGGTGAGAGAAAGTCAAAAGTTCTGACTAGGATGAAATAAAGGAAGTAAAAAGGCTTAACCTAGGAAAGAGTATGAGAGCAATGAAGAGCTAATCTTCCAGTAACATTATAGGAATATATGCAGGCTTAAGTTACCCTTAGAACAAAGCAGTAGAGGAGCTTAGGCAAAGGTGAGAGTACGGGAAAAGTGGAAGGCTCAGGATGAATTCACAGCAAGTAAGGGAGGCTCACAGTTGATTTTGAGTAATGTCTTTTTAGGAACAAATTTGTAAGTAAGCAAGGGGGCTAGCTTGAATGAGATATGGTGTGAAATGAGGGGATAAAGCTTGGGTTAATATAGGGACATGGTGAAAGGCTTAAGCTGTGTTAATGTCACAGCATTGAGAACCTCAAGCTAGGGTATTTAAAGAGGTATAGTTAGAGGCAGTTAGAGACTAATGTTGCAGTGAGAACAGAGTTGTGATAGCTCAGACTTTTGGTGAGATTTGGACAGCAGTGACACGCTTAAGCTGACATGACAGTGAGTGAATAGCGAGAGGCTTGAGCTGAAATGGAAGGAGTAGTAATAATAACGAACAAGCCTGGTAGTATAAACACCAAGTTACAAGAGTGGAACAGAAGATACAAGAGTAAAGCAGCAGGGAGAAATAAATTACAGTTACAGTGTAGTTATGAAGGAAAGGCAAAAATGTTGGGAGCAAGGAGTATGAAACAAGTGGGAGGAGGCAACAATATTGGAATAGGCAGAAGGGGCATAGAACAAGTGATGGGTAGTAAAAGATGAAGAACAGTTAGGGCACCGTAGTACTAGTGGATAGTGATGGGTATGAAACAAATGAGACAAGTGTTGGGCTGTAGCAAGATTAGACTATGTAAATAAGAAAGTAGTAAGTGCTGTACATTGCATAACGTATGCAAAAATACTGTATCATTTACTTTGCTAATAGTTTTTATGAAATGGCAGGCCTTTTACATCTTCCTTTATTCAGGGATAAAATGCATAATATAATCTTTATCCCCAACAGTCATGTCTTCCATAACAACTACCCAGGCACCAGCACCAAAATATGGTAAGTAGACCAAGTTATATTACCCATCCATCTTTAATAGGACAAATAACGATTGCTCTTGACATGGAAGAAATGATTCATAGGGTGGGTGAGGGGGGGGGCAAAGGTTCTGAGAGGATTGAGGAATGTGAGGAAAGAAAGTTCATTATCTGGGACGAAGAAAAAGGGTATGTTTGAAGGCACAGTAGTCCCAAGGATATTGTATACATGCAAGGCATGGGCTATAGATGAGAATGAGATGAGGGTTGTGTTGGAAATGGTATGTTTGAGGACAATATGTTGTGTGAGGTGGTTTGAAGGAGTTAGTAACAAAAGGGTAAGAGAGAGGTTTCTTGATAAGAGGAGTGTGGTTACGAGAGCTGAAGAAGGCATGCTGAAATTGTTTGGACATATAGAGAGAATGAGTGAGGAGAGGTTGACAAGAAGGATACATGTGTCAGAAGTGGAGGGGACAAGGAGAAGGGGGAGACCAAATTGAAGACAAAAGGATAGAGTGAAAAAAATTTTGAGTGCTTGGGACTTGAACATGCAGGAGGTAAGGCATGCATGGGATAATGAAATTTAGCAATGTGATATACCAGGGGTGATGAGCTGTCAGTGGACTGAACCAGGGTAAATGAAGCAGCCAGTCTTTGGGCTGTATTTGTCCATGAGCTCCTTACATATCTTTTAAACATCATCTTCACATCTTCCTTCTAATCTCTTAGCAAAATTGGGGAGTACCTATCTGCATTTGAGAGGATGTGGTGTGGAGCAACAGGGGAAAGTATGATACTGCAAGGGTAGGAATGTTGGTAAAAGAAATTCTGTGATGACATAAGTGAGTGGACTATATCAATCTATTACTGCCATTATAGTAAAAGTTTTATAAAAGCAGAAACACTGTAATCACTTTCAAAAAAGGTGGTCGAGGTATGGAGTCTCGTCGAAGACGGTCAGTGAACTGGTACCCATCTGGAAGTCCTTGGGCAACAAGACTTAAGCGTGAGACATCATCCCCTTACTTACCTCCCTTATTCTCACCGGAGCAACGACTGCCATGGCTGGACTTGAATCCTTCACAGCTCTACTTTCTTCGCACTGTACAGGTATTGTAATTTTTATTCTGTGGTAGATGCCAGATGCTCAGTACTTTCTTTTTAATTCATCAGTGTATTACTAGTACACACAACATCACTGTAATGGATAATTGCCATAGTTATTTAAGTGAAAGTTTGATATGATTTAGTTGCACCACTTCTAACAGTGGGAGTGAAGGGTGGGTGGGCAGTTGTTTCTAGATGGATTATGTGTAGGTTTCTATGACTTTCGTGTTTAGGTGGAAGGCTGGTTTGTGGCTGATTTTTGAGTAGTCTCACGAGTCTTTTTGTGTGTTCTCTGAGAGAAGGGATTTCATTGATATGGATCAGGAGTGCTTAATAAGTGGGGGCTGGCCTAGTATGATTAAAGTGGATTTTCTTCAATTTGCACCAGAGTTCACTGCTGCGGGTGTTCTGATTCAGTGTTCAGGAAGGTGTGTCAGTTTTCAGTTTGTCTTTCAGTGATTAGGTTCTTTATAATTACCCCAGGACCAATTTCTATGAAAGAACACACACACATGCAATACAGTCTTAGAAATAAGTTCAGTCTTGCTCAGCAAGCAATACTTGAAACTTTCATGTCTTTTCAGAACCAGTGTAGCGGAAGCAGTGATATTGACATGTTAACATTGATGGAGAATGAGCATTTACCACCTAGATTGAGGTACTGTTCTTTCACTGCATCAATTTTATTTGCTTTCACCATACTTTTTCATTATAAAAGAATTGACTTTGATAAAATTTTATCTACACTCTTCTGTAATGTTATTACAGTACTGTCCTCCTAATATTCATTCAACTTTAGGATATGTCATACAATTATCTTTTTGGGATATAGGTAGCTCTCTTTACCACATATTTTTTAACCAGAAATTTCTGTTCATTTTGCAGGGTAAATATAGTACTCAGAAATGATCCACTCTTTGCTAAAGCCTTCAACTGCCAAGATGGATCAAAAATGAAACTCCCCATGCAGCATCCCTTTGTCTTGGGCTAACAGCTCAAGTGTCCTTTATTCGTGGGAGAGCAAATTTATCCATTGGTTAATTACAAGTTTTATGAACTAAGTTTACTGAAGTTTGTCCTTTGAATATATTCAAAACAGTTCATGTCATTTACATGGGTCATTTATCAGTTTATTGTGTAACATTCTATATTAAGAATAAGGCTTGTCTATTCTGTCATCTAATGGAGTGTGCCAGGCTAAGAAAGGCCACAGGCCACATGGCAGTAATGATATTGAGATTAATCTGAGGAACATTCAAGAATAATGAAACCTACCTCAACTGATACTTATTCACTTGAAAAGAGCTACCAAAACATTAGAAACTTTGTCAGAGAATGGTAAAAATTTATTTACCCTCAGAAAAATAATCGTCATGCAATATGCCATCTCCCACTACCTATCGGGTGCCAAATGCAGTTTCTCCATCATGTGTCTCATCTCTTTTTGCATAGTTTTACAACACTTTCAATGGCTAATTCCTAAATATGTGAGTTCATTTTCTTCACATTCCTTGTATCTCTGTCATCCTACCCTAGTTTGTTCATGCCACATGCCCTAATCAAATAGCACTCTTGTCTTCTCATAACCATTTACACTGTACCTCACTAACACAGCAAGCAAACGGAATGTTTACACTTTTGCACACATCAGCTTCTGCTATGAACTGTAACATATTAGAAAACACACACACACACACACAAGAAAAAAAAAATCAAACCAATCCAAAACCTGAGCCAGTTTGGAGGCACTTGGTGCCAGGATAATTCTGTGCTTTCTGGTATTTCCCATTTTTTCTTTATTCCTTCACCACTGTCAAAGATACTAGAATTGGATAGCTTGTAGTACTCTACTTGCACTTTCATTATATCTTTTCTGTTTGTTTAACCATACTAAGGTGCATTTTAACCTCTAACCTCACGATGAAGTTTACCTTCAATGCCTCTACCACAATTTTTTTTCTAATATAAAAAAGATTCAGTCTTAGAGAATGACAGGTAAACAGCATAAAAAAAAATTAGGTTTGTGAGATCTATGGACAAGCTGCTGCACCATCAGTATTATAAATAATAATGGACAATTTTGCCACTATGTAAGTTTTAACTTTATTTTTCACCTTCTGTAGTGATGGGATGATTTTCAAGTTGTTTTTAGTCTTTTGGTCAATATGATTTATACCAGTATCATGTCATACAAATTTTTTTAAGTACAGTTTATCAACCGAATTACTTTTGAAATGGTGACTGGAACATCTACATATGGAGGCATTCGCTACCCATACTCCCTCTTCATATCCCTACCTAGAACTCGGAACTGAAATTGTGGAGAGAAAATCTCAGCCCATTCATAACTGGATGGAGGGGTTGCCCAGGCACATGTATGGTGGAGGGGTTCAGGGGTCAGTGAATTATCAGCAGTCAGCGGTATCTTTTACTGTTTGCAGTGATAGGCAGATCACATGCCACTTTCCTCTTTTTGTACACCAGAATATCTTTACTCGTTTTTAGGGGACAGTAACTGTCACACGCACCTTCACAAAATTTTTTTTGTTCAGGTATGCTAACAGTGAGTGAAGTACAGACATGCTAAAAGTTTGAACAACCCTAAATTTGGTATGCAAATACTCTGACTCAATAATGTGACCTCGTATGCTGCAGTTTCCTATCTAGTAAATATATCTTGTAAGTCTTTTAGTGTAAGGTACTTAATAGGGTTTTTTTTTATTTCAATGTGTACAGCTTACTATTAACATCTGGTGTATAATTTTCCCTGATGCTATATGGTGGCTTGTGTAATTTTATAAATGTATTGTGTTATGGACTTAACTACCTGTTTGGAGTTCTGTGTAACCCAGTCCCTAAAATTTCTGCATACTCCTCCTTAACACATTTCTCAACCACATACTATCATACTTTAGCCTCATCCAATTTTCTTTGTTTTGTCCTCCTTTGTTTAACTCATTCACACACACTTTCATAGCTATTATTCCTTATTATTTCTTTCCATATGCTAATAACATCTGAGAATGCTCCTCTCCAATCTTATTATCCGGAAAAAAAATTAACGGCATCATGTCTCAGGTATGGCCACCACCCATCATTAAAATAATATAAACATATAACAGACCGCACAGATTGAAAAAAAAAAATCCTACATAGGCTGTCACCATCCTAATGAAGACACAAGATATTTCAACCATGTAATTAATAGCCTTGCCCAGACCAATTCCTATGATCGCTTGTGAAATGTAATTACCTATTTGTACACTCATGGCGCCCCATTGCTTGAACTCTTCTTTTTAAGGATAGTGAAATTTTGCCATTAGGTAAGACTAGGAAACTGTGATGTGTTAGACTACCCCAGTCTTGTGAGATTCCCTTAATGGGACTCCCCAGACTGTTGATAACGATGTCAGTAGCCTGAGATATTGTCACACTCAGGTATCCTTATCTTATACCATGTACACTCTTCATTTCTGATCATAAAACAAAAATACATTCAACAGTCTGTATGAATATCTTATGATACGAGCTTATACCAAGATGGGGTGAATTTCAGTCCTGTATAACTTTTTGCACATAATTTTTTCAGTTCATGGGCTTTACATTACTCTTCTACCTGTGGTGCTAAAGTGTATGAATATGATAGGGGAAAAATCTATTGCAGGATATATCCAACGACTGAAATAATTACAGGTAAAATGTTGAAATATGAAATGTATGGCAACACTTATGAATGTTTAATGTGAACAGATGTACAATACACTATTATCTGCATAATTCACTTTTCAGACGCATGCATATAATGACATGAAGAATGTCTACGATTATATGAATGTGCTTAATGACATGCACAACACAGTAATGTAACAGGTATTATTGATATCAAATTGTTTGTATGATTAATATCACTGTACCATTGGTCCTTAAAATAAAAGATGACTTTCAACAGAAAAAATTACTGAAGTTTGGTTCTCCTTATCTTTATCTTGCGTACCAAATTTGACATTTTTTGGAGACGTGAGGTTATTGTACTGCTGGTGTAGTGACAAGTGGAACTGGGGAGGAAGATCCCTGTATTTGCAGATATAACACCAAATTCACTAGACACAAATCCATTCCTGAATCCATGTAATTTGAACACATTTACGGAATGAATCGTTACTGAGGAAATTAAGTAATCGCCATTCCACACTGTCGGTTAATTTACAAGAAAAAAATCTTCCCTAGATTGCTGTAATGTCAATCTAACGTAAAAGCAATATCTGGTATCCATTTTAGTTCCTAGCTCAACGTTAGATGGCACCATACATAGAGTGTCATCTATATCATCTTAACACCTGAAGAAAATTTTAATTTTTTTTTTTTGGTTGGTAAATGTAGTAGGCTGACATTGATGGTTGTAATAGCCTGGCACTTGATAGACCTGAAGCCCAAATAACCAATAAATCAGCCTATAATACCACAACATCAGCTGGTGTATGCGTTTTCTTGACTACATCGACATTTTGCTTTGCATCATGGCGGAGAACTCCACAAGTCCAGGTGTGTGTTAGGAAATGCTGTGTCTCAAGAAAAAGTCAAATTACAGAGAAACTGCTGAAGTCTCTCACCGACTCCCCAAAGAGTCCAAATTGGAGAAAAAAGTTATTTCTTGAGAGAAACATTTGATTATTTTATGGAGTCATGTGGCATTTAGCTAAGTATATATTCTATCTCTTTAGACTTTTTCATGATCCTTTGAGACTGATGTCAAATCTTTAAACTGCAGTAGAAGGAGAGTAAGAGACGACTGGATAAACGGACATATTTCATATCTACAGTAATTCTTAATCAAAATAAAAAAAATGAGGAACACTGCAGAAATAACTGTTGAAAATGAATGAAAAAGGACTACTTATAATTATTACAAGTGATGCAGATTGGGGTCATTTCTCCCCACGAAGTAAGATAAATTGTATAATCAAGGAAACTGAGGTAACGAAATTTACCCAAAATGTAACTGGCATCTTCCTTATGCCATACGGTATTCATTGTGTGCAGTTGAGGTTAAAACACTCTGCAAAAAATATATTCCATGCCAGGGAATGATAACTGGTTCCGTTTGTTTTCAGAATAACTAAGATTTTTCTGCATTGCTAAGAGCTTTGAATATTGAATGATTATGTTCTGTAATACCGATGTAGCGTTCAGGGATTACTATAATTATTACATTTTACGATGTTACATGTGGTGGTAAGGGTAGTGTTTCTAAGGGCATATGCCAGGTTAATTAATGTAAGATTAGGTAATACACGTTCAAAATCTCAGAAGAAACTATAAGATAAATAGTCACAGTAGCTAAAACGATCGTAGATATATAACATGAAATGATTATAAATATATGATAACAAGACTGTGTATCAAATTAGCTTCGCATTGAAAATTGCTTTGAGATGTGGATATTTATAAGTGCTTTACATAATTCGTTGTGTTAACACAAACCCCTGTTGAGCATGATATCGAACACTATTTTCATTGATTGCTAATAAATAAGGTAACAATAGTATACCCGAGAAAATATAGGGTTAATTAAATTAGAGTAAAAAAATACGTGCTACATTTGTGCATAATCAACTGAACCTTTCAAGCAATGAAGATTTATCTTGATTTTCCATGATCAAGTCGAATTATACCACATATACACACAACGCGGGAGACTAATCAAAATTTTACTATAATTCTACAGTCATATCGCCTGCTAGGTGAGGATTTGAAAGGTCCTGTTAATACTAGACTAGTATATAACTGACTTTTAAGCAAGTTTACCACATTTTCCTTTATTTACATAATCGTTATCACCTTGTTCAAAATCGTTCATATTGTGCTCTACATGTATTTTTGTAATGACAACTATGTAAATATTTAAAACATAAGTAGCCACTTTTCTTAAGTGAGCTGTCTAAAAGGTTTATCATAATTTCTTTTACTTTTTCTGATATAGGCATTTCCTGTTTCCTGATCTATTTGCTTGCTTTTATGCTGGTTACCTATTATTTGTTCTGTGTATTACCATGGATAAGCTTTATGTTTTTATATAATACTATCCTCTTGCTTTTTTTTTAATCAAGGTATTTTGCATGCGTTTTCTGTTAACCCGCTGCTCTTAGGTGCATTTTTTTGTTCACCTGTTGCTTGTAATAGCATGTTTTTGTTTGCCTGTTGCTCTTATGTGCCTGTTTTTTGTTTACTTGTTGCTTTTAGTGCATGGTTTTGTTTACCTGTTGGAAGAATAATGAAAGAGTGCAATATTGTAAAAATACTTTCCATTTAATTCAGTATAGAAAAATGCAACATGAGAAAAAAAAATGTACAAAATTTGGGTATGTCCACTACAACATGAAATAATTAAAAATACTAAAGCTGAACCTCTCATGATACGAAAAGAATTACTTTTCTCGTAAATAATTATGATAACCTTAGGTTTACAAACACAGAAAAAGTCTGATTACTTGACTTTCAGGTGCTTGATTATTCCAGCTATCCAACAGCATTTGTGTAAGTCAGGTGGATACCATTTACTCATCAAAATTCCAGTTATCTGACTCTTGAACCCTTAACTAAAACTTTTACGGTCATTTGCATGCTGGCCACTGGAGGCACTGATCTTCAAGCACTCAAAGTCACTTTTGTTTACACTTTCAGAATCCTTTAAAATGTTTCTCAGGGGCTGCTCTCACTGGTTCCAGTACTGGAGGACTCCATATAATGGCACTTCACAAAACGTTTCACAACACACTTCACAAAACATTTCACAACACAGTAATGTCATTCAAGAATCAGAGTACACACTCAAAATGACACTACTGATTCACAATGGCAACAGTTTTGTTAAAGTTAATATATTTGGTTTACCTTGTATTTATTTTTTTCTTTAATAATGGAATATCTTAAGATGCTGTAAGCTTTTCGACAAAATGCTTTTATAAGGGTGACAAGAAAAATAGTTTTAGATTTGTATTTCACAAGCACTGGCTAAATACATTTGGATTCCTATTCAACCTGTTGGTAGCGAGAGCTTGTACATAAAAACATCTGTAACCCAATGTGCTCTCTGACCATAGTTATCTTGCTGTTTCGTGTATTTAGAGAAAATTATAGCATAAGGGGATCACATACCTCAACGTGTTATAAAATGAATGAGACTAGCTTTTGGAAAAGAATGCCAGCCAGGATATTCAAGAGCAGAGAACAATAAGACTGCTCCAGGGGTTAGAGCCACAAAAGAACACTTGATGCTTATGCTTGGAAGGAATGTTGATGGAGATTTTATTTTCATTCAGAAAATCCCAAGGCTGTTAAAAGATCCCAGGGCTATGAAAAAGTTTGCATTACCAGTGATGGCAGCAGTTGCTGAATTAAGACAGTTCAGGGGGTGAAAAAGATGAAAAATCACTCCATCTCAACCCAATCCAGCAGCACATCAAGCCCTTATTACTACCTTTGTTTGGTATATCTATTAAATTCCATCTGCATTACCTGAGATAAAGCAACTGCTGCTGAATCAGATAACACAGGGGTGACACAGACAAGCCTACTGCACCTCCCTTTACCTCCCTGTAACACTAACTCCACCCTATCCCAATCCAGGTGCATGTCATAACCATATTTTTTTTTTAAGTATCCAATTAAATTTCATCTGTAGCACCTCTGATACTGTAATAGCTACTGCATCGGAAAACTCAGGGGGTAATGTACATAAACCTAGTCCACTTCACAATAACCCTAACTCCACCCCATTCCACTCCAGCAGCATCTTAAGTCCTCATCACCACTTTTTTCAGTAAGACCGTTAAATATCAAATAAATTCAGTCAACAGAGTGTGTTACATTGGTGGTAAGCCAAGCTGTTTCAGGTACAGTCCATATATAAGAGACAGATTGGGAAATTTTTACTTACATATCACCCTATATGCATGGGTTTCAATTTCTTGTTTAACTATGGATCGCTATAGCAACAAGTTTCCGAGAATGTGACTCATTTGCTAAGCAGGGCCCAGAGGTA
>JAUTYZ010124611.1:0-11300 GCA_032273725.1 Panulirus interruptus
AAAGCCCCACAAGGAGATAGAGTGAAAGTATAGATTTTGCAAAGCCCCTCAGTGGGGGAAAAGAAAGTATATTAAACTGTGATATAGATATGGAGGGAGAAAGACTGTAAGAGATGACAGAATTTAAGTATTTAGGAGCTATCTTGTTTAAGTTTGGTGTTATGGAAGGAGAGATAAGGGAGAGAGCAGTACAAGGTTGAAGAGTCCTTGGGTCCCCTAATAGAATAATGAAGGTTAGAGGTGTAAGTATAAAAGTGAAGAAAGGATTAGGGGACAGCATAGTCCTCCTGAACCTGCCCTACGCAGCTGAAACATGGACATGGAATGAGTCACAGAGGTTGAGAATACAGGTTGTGGAAATGAGTTATTTGAGATGAGCATGTAGTATGACTAGATGGAATGAAGAAAGTAATGAGGGGTGTATGAGAGATTTGTTATGGCAGTGAATACAAAGGGATTGAATTGCAGAGTGGTAGAGTGGATGAAACTTAATACTTTGGGCCGGTTTGAACCTGTGGAAAGAATGCAAGACGGTAAGGTTACATGGAGCTTTTATGATGGTATGATTAAAGGGATTTTTGTAAGAGGAACCCCACCTGTGACAAGAGGAAATAGAGTGGAAGAGTACTGGAGGTAGAAAAATGTAGCAAGAATGCGTGGAATGGTGTATGCAAGTGAGGCATGTAAGGACAGGGATAAGTGGAGACTTTTGCCGTGGCCACCCTCTTGATGGAAGTTCCCAAAGGGAACGGGTGTCAGCGATATAGATAGATGGATAGATAGACGATGAACTGGCTTAAACGCTAATTTGTTATCTTTATGAATCCCAAGGACCTCCTTTATGGGGTTCCTGCAGCTTTGATGCAACACTTCATGTGGGAGGGGGGATAAGATGAGCTCCTTTGGGGTGAGAATGTCTTTGACAAATCTTTATTCTTCTCCATCCACTGATGATGCTTCAGCCTTGTTGGAAGCTTTTCTGTTCTCGCAGTGTTACCATTTTCACTTGGAGTCTGTTAACACTGACATTGAAGTAGTAGTACATTAGATGATTTTTGCCACGTTGAGCTAAACCAATTATTTTTTATATCCATTTTAGGATGGAGGTAAGCTAGATTAGGGGAAATAAAAGATAGAAACCTAAAAAGGAAGACCAAAGATACAAAACAACACATTGCCTCGTACATTCAAACCTTTTACAGTATGAGTGATTTTGAGTATGAACTTGTGTGCATGTATATTTATTGAAGATGGATCAGTGCCATGTAACTGCATGCTGCTGCCTCTATTTTATCTTTTGTCCCTTTGAATTCTTGTTATTCACATTTGTGAGTTTTATAATCCTTTACCTTGAATTTGAGGGTGTTGTTGTTGTATTAGAATGTTGGCCTAATGGAACTCTAGATCTTCTTATGTGTTGTTGTCATTAAAAGCACTGTATAAGCACACCATCATTAGCAAGACTAAAATCTTTTCTTGAACGCTGTTAATGTAGAAAATGAAAATATTATAAAAATAAATATTTTGAACAGAGTAAGCAAGCCTATGAAAAACTAGAGATTCCCAAGCAATATCATCCATTTGTCTGTGGTGCCAACAATGAGAAGATCTATGCACTGATGGCTGACAACAATGTGCGCATCAATGTCCCTCCGCCCAGTGTTATGAAGAACGAGATAACGATTGCTGGTGAGAAAGAGGGTGTACTTCGCTGTAAGGACATCATCTTGAAGTGCCACAAGGATATGGTATGCATTACTATTTACCTGATGAAAGAAATTCTAGAAGAGTATTCAATAAATCTTTGATGCAACTAGAAAAGTGTATACATTTTGTTGATTTGTAAAACGTAGCTGCATTTCCTAAGGAGCATTCCTGAGACTATTTCATTTCTTAAGAGGCAGTGTTTGATAAATAACGTATATTGCACATATCTGTCACTTCATGTTCATTTTCAATCAAGTATGATTAATTTTTAAGGAGCGAAAGTGCCAAACAGTGTCTGTTGAGGTTCGGAAGTCTCAGCACAAGTATGTGATCGGACCCCGTGGAGCAAACATTGCTGAAATTCTCCATGAGACAGGGGTGTCTGTGGAAATGCCATCTTCAGAGTCCAGCACTGGGACTATCACTCTCCGTGGTCCTCAGGATAAGCTGGGACAGGGTATGCCTGACTAACAGTATTAGTTCTGTAGTAATTACTGTTCTTTTGTCTTTATGTAGTTTTGATTTTCGGTTGATAAACTTTTGAGAAAATGGAAAATATATATAAGAAGTTTAATTGTTTCTATACTGTAAGTATTGCAGTGCCATGTATGATGAATCATGAAAACGTTGTTATGCAGCTCTGACGTTGGTGTATGCTAAGGCCAATAGCGTGGTGCAGGCAGATGTGGAGGCCCCCACCTGGCTCCACAAGTTCATTATTGGTCGCAAGGGAGCCAATATTCGCCAAATAACTCAGGATCTCCCAAAGGTCCGTTTGAAAGAGTCACTTAAGTGTTCAAGGTGTGAGTGTTCCTATATTGTATTTAGATAAGTATAGTAGCGAAAAGTTTTAACTGTCATGTATCACAATAGTCTGCGGAATTTTCATAAAAAGGTAAAGGAACTTTTTTAATATAGTTATAGTCTTGGGATAGGGGGTAGAATTTAAACCAAACATGTATCTCCTGCTTGTTCTATAAAGAGATTAAAGGGGGCAGGATCGGGAACTGGAAACCCTTCCGTGTTGTGCTATCCCTCCTTAAACAATAACGGCAGAATGAGTCAGGTCAGGATTATCCTGCAACGGCTTTGGGTAGGGTGTCTAGATATATATGAGCGTAATCAGAATGAAAAGTGAGGGATTTTTAATCCTGAGAGTAAGGCATGTGTGCGAGCAGGTAGAGGTGAGGGTGAGTGTTTTTTGGTGAAGAAGGATGTGTGGCAGGGGTGTGTGATGTCACCATGGCTGTTCAGTCTGTTTAGGGATAGGGTGGTGAGGGAAGTGAATGTAGGGATTTTGGGGAAAAGGATAAGTCTGCAGTCTGGCAGGAGGGGAAGGGCTTGGGAGGTGAGTGAGTTTGTTTGCTGAGGACACAGCACTGGTGGCAGATTCACGTGAGAAACTGCAGAAATTGGTTTCTGAGTTTGGTAGAGTGTTAAAGGAGAAATTTGAGAGTAAAAGTGAATAAACGTAAAGTTATTAGGTTAAGTGGTGCAAAGAGATGTGTTTGTTGGAGTGTGAGTTTGAATGGTGAGAACATGGAGGAAATGGGGTGTTTTAGATAACTGGGAGTGGAAATGGCAGGGAATGGAATCTTGAAAGCTGAAGTGAGCCTTAGGGAGGGTGTGGGGTCTGAGATCCTGGGCAAATTTAGGTTTTTGTGGAAAGATAGGTCATTGTCGGTGAGGGCAAGGTTTGGTGGTATAGTAGTCCCAGTAGAAGAGTGCAGATGTCAGGTGTAAGCTCTGAATGAGAAAGTATGGCAGTGAGTAATTGTTCTAGAAATGAAATGCTTGAGGACAGTATGTGATATGAGGAAGACAGATTGAGTTAGAAATGATAGGGTAAAAGAGAGGTGTGCTAATCAGAAAAGTATGGTTGAGAGAGCTGAAGAGGGTGTACTAAAATGGTTTGGACATATAGTGTGGATGAGCGGAGAGAGGTTGACAAAGAGGGTATATGTGTGAGAAGTGGAGGGGAGGAGGAGGAAGCAGAGTTGGAGATGGAAAGTTAAGAGTAGAAGAGGTTTTCAGTGCTTGGGGCCTTAACATGAAGGAGGGTATAAGATGTGCACAGGATAGAATGAATTGGAATGATGTCGTACATAGAGGGCTTCGTGTTGATGGAGTGAGTGAATGTATATGAAGCAGTCAGGGGAAACCAGAGAGAGGTATGTAGGGCCTGGATGTTTGTAGGAGGCTGTGGTTTCATTACATTATACATGAGAGTAGTTGAGTGGATGTTAGTAAATGAGGCCATTCTTGATCTGTTCCTGTTTCTACCTTGTTAACACGGAAGTGTTGAACAAGTATGAAAATAATTGTTCCTGGAAACGGGAGAAAGAATGCTACTCATGTATCTCTTGCATGTCTTAAAATGTGACTAAGAGGGGCTTAAGCAGGAGGGCTGGAAATCCTCCCATTCTGTACTCCTTAAGGTGAAAAGTGGAAGAAGGAACCAAGTGACAGTTTTTCCTAAAGGGTTGTCTTCATTTCTTGGCATTACTTTGCTAAGGTAGGAAAAGGTGAGTAGATATTAAGGAGAAAAGAAAAAATACATGGAAGTTAAATGAAAAAGTGTTTTAAGATGTTGATTTTAGCTTATATGATGAGCATCCCACTCCCACTTCTTTTATTAGTGTTAAATGACCACCAACTGTTTTTACAGGTTCATGTGGAATTCACAGATAAGCAGGGAGGTATTAATCTTGAGGGCCCACCGGAGGAAGTGGAGGAGGCCAGGGAGAAGCTTGAAACTATGATAGCAGAGATGCAGAGCAAACTGTGCTTTGAGGAGATAACTGTGGACCCTAAGTAAGTTGATATTTACAAGTCACTTACATAATGGTAGACTCATAGTTAGAAAGGATAGAATGTATGATAAATTGTGTGGCTAAGATTGATTACTTGGCTCTTAAACCAGGGATTTTAGGGCAAGATCCTGCTTACCTTGGAAGGTTCTGGTGTGATTCACCAAACTCAGAACTGGAAACAGGTCCATGCGACTGCAGAATCAACCCCTTAATGTCTCCAGATGGATTTTTACTCAAGCTGAGCGACACCTCAAAATGTATGTATGCACATAAAGTTTCACGCCTCAATTTCAAGGCTAGGTGCCAAACATGAGTATTGGCTGAAGTGTCAGTATACGATAATTTCTCCCCACAGTCATTCATCATTCAGACATTCTCCCCTGTCCTCAGTGATGAATTTATTTTATTGCTTTACTGTTGGAGCTATGGTTGTTGTGCATCATAAATGACAGCTAAGGAGTGGATATTAGTAGATGAGGCCATTTTTCATCTGTTACTGGCACTACCTTGCTGTGTAGGAAGCAATGACCAACTGTATAATGAAAGAACATCAGTATTGTTATTATTATTATTATTACTTTTTTTTTTTTTAGTAAAGCTGCATGCAAAGGCCATTATCAATGTTTTCTCAAATGACAGTTAAGAAGATCTTATCCATACAACCCTGCCTTAACATTCATGCATTTTCATATAAGTGTGCTATCTAAATTCTTAGTCTTTCCAGTCAATTTTCAATTTGCATTAAAAATGATTATTAAATTACAGGTTTTACAAACACATCATTGGCAAGAGTGGCTCAAATATCAACCGTATTCGTAATGACACTGGAGTTTTAATAAACATCTCTGAAGCAGATGGCAGCAGTCTCATACGTTTAGAGGGCAGTCCAGAAGGCGTCTCACAAGCCAAGAAGGTGTGTTGAGGTCCTTCCAAATTATTTGTGTGTATCTGTATCATATATGCTATCCCAGCACTTGAAGCTAATTAATGCTCATTTTATGGATTCTTCATGAGTTTGGATATCATTGAGCAAGCCCGTCTTTACATCTTAGACTGTAGTATCAAATCTTTCGCTTGCTGAATCCTGTGGGTGTGATATGGCAGTTATTGATGATTTTAATTCGTTAATAAAAAAAATTTCTTCAACCCAAGCACCTGCTATTGGTATCAGTGTGAATGATAAAATGACTACATGAATTGTAATAGAATCCATTATCATCTTGGTTATTTTTCCTTTCCTCACCCTGAGAATACATATTTTTAGGTTGTATGAATATTGTATTTAGTCTTACAGTTTCAAAGATATTTATTTCTATGGCAAGGAAGAAAATCATTTTAGAAACATATTTAGTTGACTGCTACCATTCTTATAATGTGTTGAAGGTTTGTAGTTGAGTCAGCACAAAATGCAAACAAGTGCAGGTTAGAGCATCAAGTGAGTTGCCACCAAGCATGTGTTACCATTTATGTTCCTTATGCAGTAAAACTGATTACTGATTTTCATCATCCATAATATTTATTGATAATTTTTTTCATACAAGCAAAATTTCAAAAGGTTCGTTGTTATGACAGCTTTTTTGAGGCGAGTGTGTTTAGCTCTTCTGTTCATTTTCATTACCAGCAGCTTTCTTGTGGAAATTGGAGTCTGAATAAGGGGATCTTTTGACCAGTACTCTCTTTAAGTCCTGTTTCCATCATGAGGCTTAAGCATACATTATCCTAAAAACAATACAGTTCGTTTAGTGTTGCACCTTTCCACCAGGTGAAGTGGGAAGGTGATGTTATTGTGTCTCCCTTATAATTGTACTATTTGCTCATTTTTGTCTTATTAGTCTTGTGATTGTTGAGGCGAAAGAACTAGAAATAGTCTGCTTCACTGCCTTCATCGCTAATGTCCACACTAACTGAAATACCAAAGCTAAACTTGTTGAAAGTAAAAAGATGAGGTGTACAATTACCACCTGCCCAGTCGAATACAGTTCTGTTAAAGTCAGGTGGCTAGTCTAGAGGATGGGAAAAATAAAGTGTTACCAGAATTAAGAGAATTGAGTTAGTTGGGTATTAGAGCCCATAAATTTGCCAACCGTGAGAGAAGTGTAAAAGGGTACTTGATCACAACCTTCTAGTTTCTTGACCACTTTAACAATGTTGACAGTGAATGGTTCTTGAAAAGACATAAAGATAATACAACAGGAGCTATAACAAGAAACTAAGCAGGAAACTTAATGGAAAAGATGTAAAGAAATGCTTTAACATAGTAGTGGGTGAGTGGAATAAGTTTAAACAACAAAATTGTAATTGCTGACAATATACCTAACTTGAAATGTAGTATGACTGCATAAAAAGTTCAGCAGATGTGATGCCTTGAGTTTACAACAGTTTACAACTCCCTCTTTACAGTATTCAAATATGCTCGCATAGACTCTGCTTCTTGTGGTTTGTGGTGGTTGTGGTTTCTGATGAAGGAAAATTAGTTGCAACAGTTTGTTGTCTTGATGCTCCCTTAAAACTTTATTCTTCTCGTTCTTTTTGTTTATGATTGATTGTTACTTTATTTTCTTTGGTTAAGTGACAGTCATATACATGTTTAAATGCATTTAGATGGCCTGATGTTGGGAAAAGAGATTTCTTTATTTATAAGAACTGGTTTTCTGGAAGTAGATTCATATTTTCAAATTCATTCCTTTTATATATTGTCTTAAGACATGCAAGTGTTTGGGGGATAAATTCTTTAGGGCCCTAAAGCCTCTAGTAAAATCTGATTGATGTGAAAAACTGAAGTTTGGAGACAAGTGAGATGGTTTGAGAAATGAACTTTTACTCATCTTTTTATTACTAAAATGCTACATAAGTATTGATATAACATTGTCTTGTTCTCATGTAATTCAGATTAATGTATGGTAATTATCACCATAGCATTGTCTCGTACTCATGTAATAGACCGAAGGTATGATATGATATGAGTGATATTAGACAACAAAGGATGTATTACTATAAGTACATCACATATTTTTTCAGGAATTGGAGGAGCTTGTGGCCAAGATGGAGAATGAGAAGGAGCGAGACATCACGATTGAGCAGCGTTTTCACCGTACTATTATTGGCACCAAAGGAGACAAGATCAAGGAAATCAGAGACAAATTTAACCAAGTTCAAATATCTTTCCCGGATCCAGGTAAAAATTTAATTACTACTGTTTGAGAACCTATGTTGTCAATGTAACCGTACTCTGACAGCAATTGATTACACATCAAGTGAGAAGTTGCCTTCAGCGAGGCTATATCATTGACAGTAGACGGAAAGGAACACATTGAGGACCTTCTTGCTTCAAAGGAGGCATCATGTCCTTACTCCTTCATGTGAGTTTTGTGCTTGTGGGAAGAGGAGAAGCAGGAAAGGCCTCAGCTTGGAGATAAAGTTAAACATTCTGAAGGGTTTTGTTACTGGTCAACATGGTGTTGATATTGCCAGAGCTCTTGGCATCCAGATTTTGATAACATCTATCATTACATTTCAAAAGTAGGAGGGTTGATGTGCAACTTCTTAGCTAACAAATTACAACACAGCTTCCAGTGCTTCCATGGTAAAATGCCTGGTTCAAAGGAACTTTACTTGGATCTTCATTGTTTCGTATTCTCTTGTCAAACAAAGGCACAGACACAAAGCACAGTTTCTTGTCATTCTTTGCAGAGGATAAAGTTTTATCAGTGGAAGACACAGAGCCTGTAAACAGTGGTCCACCAAAAATAGTGGGCTTTTAATGGGAAAAAGGTCCAGTTACTTTGTTACGGGAAGTGAAAAGAAAAAAAGTATTGGACAGGAACGAAGTCATATCTCATTAGAGTAAATTAAAAGACTTTGGAGTATCTTTACTTTCATTGATCAAAAATGAGCAAATTCTTCTCCATTGCAGTAGAGTTTCATATACATCATTATAGCGAGCTAGTAGCTGTATTTGTGTTCTTTTACCAGGTGCAAAACTGTGCTGGCCATCATTGATGAGTTCTGTATAAATATGATGTCCAGTATGCATTTCTTTATTACTCTCTCAAGTACTTTAATTGTATGTGATGTTAAGCTGACTGTTAGGTAGGTAGTTTATGAGTAGATGGTTGACTAGGACTGTTTAATATCTAATCATGATAGGGTTGGTTCTGTTGCCATGGCCCTATATTTTTCTAATTTATATTTAGAGTAAAGAGAAATACAAAATGAAGATAAATGTTGTGGTTGTTTTTGAGCTTGAATCACTTTTTTACTTATCTCACCTTCTAGATATCCAGTTAGATCTTCCTCTGAAAATGTACAGATGATGGCAGTATTCTGTATTATAATGTTTGGAAGTATTCTAATCATGTTAGGTTAACATTTTTAGCATTTAGCAGTCATGGTTTCTCAGGGTTCACCATTATGGGAATTTAGAAAATGTTGTTGCTAACTTGAGTATGTACAGTATATAGTGATAGTCAGGGAGGGCTCTGCTCTTTAGCATTTATGAGATAAGGTGCATTGATGTTTCTTTCTTATTGGTAAGTAATTTGCCTATAAAACCTGTTACTACCAGGTGAGCAGTCTGACGTTGTGAAGATTCGTGGCCCTAAAGATGATGTGGACCAGTGCTACACTTACTTGAAAAAGGTTTCGCGTGATTTGATAGAGTCCAATTACCAGGTTAAGGTCTCCATCTTCCGCCAGTTCCATAAATTTATCATCGGCAAAGCCGGTGCCAATATCAACAAGGCAAGTTTCTTTTGATGTGCTTTTGTAAGAGTTCCTTATTTTTTATTGTTGTTAATTTTTAACACTAAATAGGTACTATGGAATATTTTTAGACTGTTAAGTCCCTTAATCCTTGAAGACATTTATTTTGAATAGTTTTAAAGTCATTTGTGAGATGTAAGTAATGTTGAGGAAAGTGGGAGGGAGGGATAAAGTAACTTTAGGAACTTAGGATATGTATGGAATGTGCAGAAAGTAATGCAACCCTAATCCTTGCATTACTTGCTGTGTATAGACTAGATATCTGAAATTTGCCCTCTGCCAGTTGCCTGTAGAGGGTGAGGCACTAAAAGGCTAAGAAGCGGCATTGGTGTTTGCCAGTTATGGAGACACTTTTGAGGGAGGTCTCGAAGGGAACGGGCATCAGAGATATAGAGAGACATTTGAAATACTTCTGTGATCACTTTTTCTGTCCATACTTTATTCTTACTTCCTTAGCCAATTGATATCCATAGATTACATTGTAATTGAAAGAAATTCTTTTCCTCAACTTAAACTTTCATGCAGGAAGGAGTGAGCCCTCCCAATACTTTCAAGATGAATGAGGCATGTACATCTAACAGTCTGCCACACACAAATGATTTTATTGAAATATTTCATAAATGATTACTCTGTAATATACTATACACAGAACAGTAAATCTCATGTCAACATTACTATTATAGTGGGTCTGTTAGGATGTATACCAATTTTAGCACATAAATGTTTTCAGTGATTTTGAATTAGGGACAGTGGTTTTGGTCATAATTTTTTTTTTACATGAATTTGTTCATAAATAACTGCTCATTAATGGCTTATACCAACATTACCATTATGAATTGAGCTTTTTGAGGCTTTTATTTCCAGTACTGTGTAAATGTTTACAATGATTTTAGATTTTTGATGCTCTTTTTGGTCTGTGTTTCTTCTTAAGTGCATTCATTCGTTGATAATTGCATTATATTACTAACGTATATGCACCCCAAAGGCCATGCCCAAGGTGGAACCAGTAGCTGCTGCTGTTGCTTAGCTACACATAAATGTTGACAAACTTTTGTAATTTATAATGTTATTTTCAAATATAAATTTTATTTTTTAACATGCATGTAAATGATTATCCTATTATATATTGTTTAGCTCTCACTTAAGCTATCTCTGTCTTTGAAACTCCCCTGAACTTTCACTTTCTCAAATACTTGTAATCTTATCCCCTCCTTTCTGATCACTTATAAGACTGTTACAGAAAAGAGTTTACTTGTGATGTTCACCTGTGCAGAACTCACCTCAGGTATATTCATTTAGGCATTATCATAATTATTGTCTTAACCTAGAAACAATTAACAGATCCGGGAGGAGACAAGCACTCGCATTGACCTTCCATCAGAGGGGCAAAACAGTGATGAAATAACCATAACAGGCAAAAAAGAGAATTGTGAAAAGGCTCGTGAGCGTATCCAGAAGATACAGGATGAGTTGGTGAGTTCTCATAACTTGGTTTTCCTTCGTTAATTTAGATGTATTTGTGCCCAAAAACACTAAGCAAGTCTAGTGACCTGAATGTGACATGATTTGCATTTCAGGTATAGAAGCATATGAATGTGTATGATATTGTGTCGTGTTTGGAACCCTTATCATTCCCATCTCCTTTAGCAGAAGCTGACCATTGTCACTTACATTACACTTCCCCTCCCCTTCCTTCCCTACCATTTGTCATTTTGTGTTTTAATGATTCTGATGTATCATTGAACAAATGTGATTACTTTTTGTGTGTGATAGGGAGTGAGTTTAGTGTTCATATTGCCCGATCCCTTAATATTGTAGATGGAATTTGACTTTATTCATAGGTGTATACATAAATACACATCCCTTGCCTAAGCCAGGTACCCATTTATCAACCAGCCCCGAGGGGAGGATGAGTAGTTGGATTTGCTAAGGGCTGTCTGCTGTGCCTGTGATTAGAATCCAGATGGACCTGTGCATGAATCATGGTCACCAACATAAACCAATACAACACAAAGGTCC
>JAUTYZ010124722.1:0-11299 GCA_032273725.1 Panulirus interruptus
GGAGTGGTTTAGAATGATGGGAAAGGAGGAAGAGCTGCCTGCCAGGGGCGTCTCCTCTCCCTTTATTGAGAGTGAGGAAAATTTGCCGTCCCTGAACGTCGAAAACCTGTTTTTCTGTCACCCTCAGAGGATTGGACAGATCTTCTCACTAACACCAACAAGGACAGGTCTCTCTCCATACGTGAAGGGTGGGGTGGGGGTGGGGGGGGGGGGGGAGCGCCATCTTCCTAACGCGAAAGCGAACGGGTCATCACCTAATGACTGTACTACCCCGTGCCACACGCGAAGGTTCGGCACCATTTTAACACGAAAGTTTGGTGCGCCGCCGTTACCATTGACTACGGACACTTCACCAGCAGTGCAAATAAGGACAGTAAATACGACGCAAAACCATTTCCTGTCTTGTTGGTTGTAGTGAAGGTGATGGGGGGGTCATCACTGCCGAAGTAGTGTGCCCCCTCCCCCTCTTCTCCCTCACCAGTGTTGTATGTATGACGTCATCAGCCAACGAAACGATGCTTCGGGTTCAGTCGTGACGTCACCAAGACTCTACCATACCGTCTGCTGAACTCCCATCAGTTTCAGACGCCAGTCCTGTGCCTGGCCCTTGGGATTCCAACCCGGGAGATGATTAGTTGAACTTTACGGGTCGGTCTTGGGACACTGCAGGCGTCCTACTGGCCCATGCCATGCCGGGCATCGCCTATTGTCGCTCGTGTCTTTTATGCAACCTGTATTTAATACTTCCTCCCCCCCAGCGTGGTAGCGTCTCCTGCCACACTTGGCAACGTGTTCCATCCCTCCACTACTCCTGTTGCCATATTAATGTTCACCCATATCTTTACTAACGTCAGTTTCTCTTAATTTTAATCCATCGTCAGGTTTTCTCTCTTGGTTTCATCTTTGTAGAATTTGTATGCCAAACTTAACCCCTATCGCCATCTCCATGCCTCTTGTCAACTCGCCCCTTCACTACGCGGCTGTCCAGATAATGCAGATCCACTTCTGTCCCTCTGGCTTCATAAGAAAGGTTTGTGGTATTAATCTGTCCTCCTCCTGCGGATGCTCTCTGGGAACTGATATCTGTTCTCTCGTACGGTGACCAGAATTAAACGGCTGTAATATAATATTCCACTTATTGCTAACGGCGCTCCAATATGTGAAACTAAAATCAATTCATTGTTATCTTGGTTTTCAGTCTCTGATAATGATTACGCAAATGCTTTTTCATTACCCTGATTGTTGTGTGTTCCATTAGAATGTTATACCTTGTCTCCCAGTTATATATGCATCTTGATCCTTGATTTATATTATGAGGAACACTAGGCCCCAGGGTAGAACCCTGAGGCACAGTGTTGATTAACTGGACCCCAGTCAGATTTTATCCCGTTCACAGTAACAGTCTGCCGCTTAGCTGTCAGTCATGCCTTGATCCAGTCTGTTCCTATACCGTCCTTCCTCTATCGTGAGCTGCTGTTTTCCATCGTATTTTGTCGTTCGGGGACTTGGCCACAGGTGGTAACTCTGGGTGCATGCAAAATATTAAGAACTGCACCGTCACTCGTAACTCGGCGTTGGAGTGGTTATGTAGTTCCTGAGGGCAAACCTTCCTCTTGTGTACAGCTGTGGGAGAATATTCTCGCACCGCCGTGTAAAGACGAGGAGTTGATCGCTTCTTACCAACAGAGTTCGTTCAGGTTAAAAGAAAATTTCTTCGTAATCAGAGGACCTTATTTTATGAGTTCAATGAAGAGGAGCGGCTAGACCGACGCGTATGTCTTATTTCCTGATTTGCGAGTGCTCCCAAAATTCGCGTGTAAATAAATGGCAATGTGTCATAGAATCTCGCTTTTATGCGGACGCGAATTGTCCGTTTCCCCCGGAGGCCGGTGGGGCGTTGTTCGTATTCCCGTTAAGATTGTCTGTCTTCGGGAGGGTTTTGGAAACGTGTATTGCACGCCAGTGTGTACAGATTGTAGAACCTTATGTGTATGTACCTTGTTTTGGCCGATCATCCAGAACACTTTAGCTCTTGTGCACGACGGAGCGATCTTCTTTGGGTATGATGGCAAAGCCTCTGACCCGCGACCCCCCTTTAAGGGTCAGGTCAAAAGTCACGGCGTCATACCCCCAAGGGTCGCACCTGTCCTGCTCGAGGTCACAGTCTCTTGTATTGGCCGAATTTGACAGCCGCCTTATTGTCCATTGATTCCGTCGCATGGTACTTCTTGTGCTTCGTGTTTGTTGATCGTAGAGGTGTGTGTACTACCCGTGTGTTGAGGGCTGGTGGTGTATTGCTGTTTTTCAGTTTTCAATACTTTATTCCTTGGTAGAGGAATCGGGATCCTAGTGCTGTCACTTGGTACCCTTGTGGTGGTAGACCTAAAGTTCATGTTAACATGATGGCGGTTCGACGATCTTGCTTGTCCAAGAGGTCACAGTTACCATTATATATTCCCTGTGTTGTAGATATTAAGAATTCGTTTTTTTTATGAATTATATTTCTATTTCCAGGTATTGAGAAGGTGCGATATAGATGCGGCGTGTAGCTATAGTCGTATAGATCTGTTGCCTTACAGGGAGATATAGCGAGTTGTGAGGACTTTGTTCTTGCGTCCCAGCCGAATGTAATCTTGTATTTTCGTGTGAACAATTATAAGCGACCATTGATGATGATTTAAAAAGTCACTAGTTGTTAGTGTCGAGTCTGATGATAAAATGTCATAGAACAAACATTATATGAAATGAAAACGAAATTTAAGATAGTAAAAAGGATACTAAAGAATTCTTAGCTTCATAGAAAAGGCATTGGAAAGTAAGTTTGAGGAAAGTAAGCCTCATTCCTTACTCTTCACTGGTGCGTCCCCCCACCATGAGAGAAGACGTAGGTAGAATATGGAGAGTACTACAGCGGTGAGCTGGTCTTGGATTGAGAGACAAATCGTATGACAACCGGCTAAACAACTTAAATACATTAAGCTTTGACGAGAGGCTTTAACAGTCTTGGAGCTATTTGAGGCTAGATCAGTCACATCTCGCCTGTAGTTAAGGAAGTAGACCCATCGGGTAAACGTTTTACTTCCAATGAGGTAAAGAACTCTCAGTTCAACATGACTGTAAGCATGAGGAATGATTTACCGACAACGGTACAGAAAAGTGACGCCATCGATACGTTTGACAATAAACGAGACGAATACTTGGCTTCAAAACCTACGAGTGACTTTATTTACGTTTCCTGAAAGAGATATTTACAGGCATTTCACTTTTGTCCTCACTCTACACTAAGTCCGAATTCCTGATCTCTTCTACAATCACAAACAACCTTCGAAAGGACCCAGTGGTCTGTTCCTTTTTACATTGCTTTGTATTCCTCTTGGCTGGTCAGGTTGCCAGGTGTCTCAGACGGCCACAACCTGACCACCCGCGAACACAATGCAAACATCAACAGGCCAGTGGGTCCTTTCGGGACTGATGGTGACGGTAGAGAAGGTCGGAAACACAGGAGTGAGCCGAGAAGAATTCTTGAAGTCGAACCACAAAATTTAGTCTTGACTTATGACCAGACTGCCCATTGAACAGCTACAGGTGTTTGGATCACGTTGGCTTTGACGATTGTCCACGAAATTCAGTATTACACCGAAATGGGACTAACGAGTAAGGTGTTCGCTAACTGGATGTCTTAGAAATACCCTCGAGGGTGTTTGCTTCAAGGTTCGTATGAGAGCAAACTTCTTCCTCGGGTTAGATGTACTGAATACAGTGTTCTTGTCCGAGAGAGCTGAACATGGAGCATTCCTTAGCTGCAGTAGTGAGAAATTACATAGAGTTATTTGGGTATTTTTATATTACAGCAGCCGGAAATGTGTATAGAGATATAAGATCAGTTGACGATGGGCCGCCCCCGTCCCTCAACGTGTTCCTTGGCTTTGTTAGGTTAGATTAGATTAGATTTGTACTCTTAACCTACTCTAACGTAACGTAACCTAACCTATAAAATGGGGCGAGTCTTCAGGTGATCCTCCATTCGTGTGCCTCTGTCATACCTCCCCTGGACATTTGTATATAATGGGATCACCCAGAATCACACACAGGTTTGTGACTAGTTCTGGGGTGATCCCTTGCCTTTCCGGCTGCCGTCCGCCCCTCGCGCTGCGCTGCTGTACAGAACGCAGGTCTGTAGTCTTCTGTCTTCGTACGGGAGGTTCCTAACGCCTGGTATCAGTTGGTGCATCCTCCTCTGTGTGTTCCTAAGGGAATTGATATCCATTCTGCAGTACTGTGACCTTAACTGTACCGCATAATCGTAATGTCAGACATGCTGGGCATTGTTGTGATGTTACCCTTATCAGTTAGCTAGGTACCTAGTGCTGTGTTATCTTTTGTTGTACATTGATACATTTTTTGAAGTAGACTCGTGATAAACATGTGTTATGGCGAACACGAGGCACTCTGAGTTGAGAGGAGGAACCCACTGTGAGCATGAGGCATGTACTGCATCTCAGATTGACCTTGGAACACTTTTTGTAAACTCTGAACACGTGGAAAAGACGTCGTAGACAACAATTGAACTTATTCAGTTCCAAGGCCGCTCCCACCTGCTTAGTGGGCAGAGAACATTCTGTTTTCGTTACGAATATATAGAGTGTTAAGGCAGTAGTTTGCCTGACAACGCTGTCTTGTATCTTCAGAGTTGCCAGTGATCCATGACTGGTCAACTTAGGTTGTTATAGACGTCAGATGTTCCAGATAAAGATGTAGTGGCTCGGTAGACCCACCTCTTCTGCCAAATCTAGAAATCGTACGTTTCCGGGCGTTACCATGGCAGCGTAGTCCCCCTCCCCCAACCTCTGTGTGTAGCTGGTCCTCCCGGCAGTGCCAACGCGCCTTATCGTTAATCCAGGTCCCCTGTAAAGATGACGGCATTTTACCGGAGGAGTCATCAACCGGATGGTCAGTACGGATGACCGGCAACATGAGAAAACGGAACCGAGGAACCGTACAGTCTGTGGTTGGCGAAGGTGTCGGTGGCAGCTTCTCGGGTGCTGGTGGGAGTGCCAGCCTCCCGTGATTTCATCGGTACGTGCTGCTGTTTCCCAGACGTATGCGGCTACGTGATCGGGGACCATGGGCTCCTGACTTTTCCAAGAAGCATGAGAACCTGCTGCCTCGGCCTCGCTGTACTGGGAAGACTAGTATTATTGTCACTTGAGGATGTGATGAAGGCAAAAACTTTTCAGCTTACCTGCCATTATAACTAATAGAGGAGAAGATGCCTATCACTCGGGCAGGGAGAAATGTGGTTGGTGATGAGGAGGATCAAGTTATCGCTCTCTTTGAGGGGCAGTTACGGGAAAGGCTTTACATTCGTGGCTGTTTGCCATCCAGTGTGGAACGCCGCATGGGGAGGCCAACTTCCTGTGGGACTTATCAACATTGAGGGTACGGGGCTTGGCAGTGTGACTCTACCGCCAGGTGTGGGTCTTGCAGCGGACGCCATGACTCAGCTCCATGCAGACAAGAGCGTCCCTCCCAGGGTCATCATCTGTTGAGGGACTCACACGCTTGGTCGTTAGCGCGTCCCAAGAGGCCCGGGTGGGTGCCTCGACTACACTAACCACCAACAGAGTCGTCCGGAGACTGACGACACGATCACTCATGATATGCAGCCAGTTATACTTGATGACTCGGACTTTCCCTTACTTGGGGGAAATATTTCTGACAAGACACAACCGAAGGATAGTAGGTAGTGTGGTGAGCCGTCGACCGAAGGGAACTGTGGCTGCTGAACAGTCGAGCGAGTGGAGACCAACGTAACACACTGCTCCTGAACGCAGTCGGGTAAACGTATGTACATTTCGAAATACTGGGAGGCCCCAATTGGGGGAAAGTGGAAACTCCATTCAGTTAGCGAGTTGGATCCACCATTGGAGATCCGAGCGGAGAAAATAGAAATCCGATGGGATAAGCAGTTTGGAATTTTGGAGACACTTTCCCGAAACCTGTGGAGTGTATTGCGGGATGAGGATCTGCTGAGGCCTGTAGGAGCCGTGGATCCCCGGATGGTTGGTAATGATGCGGTGCCACAGCTCTCTCGTGATACAGGTAATAGCTGTAATGATGGCGTTATAAAAGGAGTCTCTAACAATGGATCAAGATATAATATTTCAGTACTATTGGCAGTGGTCTTTTAATGTTACGTGGAGTGGTAGTTATATCAGGAAAAAGAAAAAAAGGCCTTGTGCTTAGTATGCTAGAGAGCGCAATATAGGCAACAAAATTTTGCAGGAAACTTTACATGGTGATTGTAACTCTAAGACGAAGGGGTATAGTACGATCTGTGTGGGAGGAAGGGAGACCCAGCCCGGTATAACAACCCTTATCAAGGACAACAATAAAGTGACAGGGCAAGAGATGGGGCCCCACTAGTGTAAAACTCCCTCCCCGTACAGTACAATAGGTAATTACATAACACTATACATAACACTGTGTCTTTGTTGTAAGAGGTTGAACGCTTAAAGGTTGTCTCATTCGGATTTGTAGTATTGAAGTCGGGGTATATAACGCACTGTATGTGATCACCCGCTCTCTGTTCCGTAGCAGCAATAGTTTACCGACTGCGAGGATGGTAGGGTTGAACTTACTGCAGGTGATTATGATGCACATCACCCGGAGGTGCTACCGTTACTACCGTTACTACCAGGTGATCCGTGTAACAGTAGAGGCAGAGATCTGATAAGCATGTTAATGTGTGACAGTGACGTGATCGCATTCGTAAGGGATGAATTGTCACCTCATAATAGGTGTGGGAGACTGGATCTCGTGTTTCTAGGGAATGATGAGGAAGTTGAGGTACATACTCAGCCTTTGTCATTTAATCAGTGGACACAGTGCCTTCGAAATTTGTATGGCATGCAGGACGGGCTGCGTTCCAAGGGTGCATAGAAGAAGGTATGTTCTCAGATTGGAAAATGGGAACAAATTCATTGAATATATGAACAGGTGGTTTAAGGGTTTTATAATCACGAGGTTTGAATAGTATTATAATTATCTTACTGAGGTGATGCCCAGTTGTTTTTAAGGGATTTGTCGTGACTGCGACTGGGAAAAGTACCTTCCGCTGAAGACTGTGGCTTTATAGTTAGACAGGCCAGTATTATCCTTCGCCATCCAGTTAAAGAATACAGAAATACAATGAGGCTGGAGGCAGTTTTGGCAGGGTTAGATTCCGCGGGTGAGGGATGACTCGCGGCAAGAATTTACTAAAGGTGTAAATTATGTGACATCAAAGTCTGTCATGTGGGGAGTAATGAGACAGATTAAAGACAAAAGAGGTACCGTCAGGTCACACTATATACCCAAACCTGTAACTGATTAACTGGTTGACGAATGGGAACATGAATGTAATATAAGTTCCTTATCAGTTCACACGAAAAGGGAACAATATTCTCCAGAATGAACAAGGAGGAGAACGATCGATATTTCATCACAGACTAAGTTATAAGTTAGATGGGCATTTAAGATCAGTCCGGGGGACTTGAGCCATTGAAAGATCTGAGGATACGGCCCCCGGGGAGGATGGGGTGACTTACTCTGTACTTGATGCTGTAGTCAATGTAGAACCAGGACAGTTGGATGTGTCCTGGAAGAAGGCATTGGGTCAGGCCCATACCAGAGGGAACAGAAGGGAGAGATGGTCACCAAATCGAGTTACTTGTTTATGTAAGCTGCTGGAGAGGCAAAATGTTGCTGGATACGCTGGGTGGATCCCATAAGAGTATAAATGGTTCCCTGCAGAAAAGAGGCGCACACATAATGCCGCTGTCAAGTTTTTGGGTCATGGTGCAGACTAACGCTCCATTTTCTTGGACCTAAACGGAGTGTATAGTAAAGATAATAGCCTGGTGATGTTAGGAGAGTAGGCTGTGGGGGAAATGGGAGGATGTTTCTTGTAATGAAGGGAGAGTGAGCGAAGTTCAAGTGTATACATCCCAGGAGTGTACTCGAGGTAACATCACGTAAAATTAGGAACTCTAGAGGGAGGTGTAGCAGCCCTGCCCTTTCTAAATATTATTATTAACGATATTGCAAAGAGGGGACCTCCCTCCTGGCACTAGACGGATCCGACGGGGGGAAAAAAAAGTCTGATCGCAATTTAATGAAAAAAAGTCCATGAATTTTAAGCGTTACTTTATTAAGATATGAAAGTAAAGGAAGTTCTTACTCTTTATCAGCATAACACAAAAACTGTTCATTATAAGGACTTATACTAGAGGTATCCATTCTGCAGACCACTGGCTTCCTGCTGACAAACGGGGAGCTTCCCTGCATCACCATGATCTGTTGGCCATATATTATATATTAGTTATTTATCCTCCACGCTGTCACTATCATGGATCTACCGGACACCATAAAACACCAAGAAGGAATAGGATCACAGAGTGACGCACCCGCCCTGGGCGATGTCTGAACAAGAACTGAAGGCAGAGGGACCCACGTGGTCGTAAACATATGGGTTCCCCGTAGAACAAGTGAACTTCGAAAAGCATCGGGTCTGACGGACCGAAGGATAGTGTTCCAGGGTTAAGAAAAAATCAGGGAAACGGTTCAGGGGTTTTGAGTGTTTGACCCGTAAGTCTACTGGTGCCTCCACTAGAGTTATAAAGGGTTTTTATACCGTGTGGATTGAGTTAATTGTTCGTTATGTTTCTCCAGATCTGAGTACAGTTACGAATTCCGAAGAGAAAAATCCATATGGTTCATATGAATGCCATTTGGATAATTTTTAATGTACCAATTTTTAGAATTGTTATTATTTAAGGAGAGAAGCTGGAGTAGAAAAATTAGACGATATGATCAATCCAAAGAGGATGTAAGATACTTACAGATATGCCGTTTGATGATGCTGTGTGTGAAGGATGAATTAATGAGGCGGAAAGTGGCAGGTGCAAGGGGGAAATGGACCAAGGATGTTATCAGAAATACAGATTGTGACGAAGACAGTAGTGTTAATGATTTTAACATTGATTATTTATTGTTGCCGGACAGAAGAGTGAATGTTGCCAGTGAGCAGACACAGGCTCTTGCACCAGAAGAGAATCATGCTCTCTCGTAAAGGTGATGATGTTTGCTGTACTGATGGCGGTGGTCAAGATAACAAGAAGTGTAAATGAGATTTGTGACCTGGAGCAATGGGCTCTGGAATAAGAAATGCGGTGGACTGAGTGATGGAGTTTCTTCAACAGAGGCAGAACTGGTTGTTAACGAGGCTTTTAAAGGCAGGGAAGGAGGTGAACTGTGAAAGAATGTCTTGGTGAGAGTATGTGTGTTCTTAAAAAGTCTCGTGGATGAGGATGTGCTTACCCAGGAAATTAGATGTGTTAAGATTGGCTGTTTATGTTGCCTCCATCTCCCCACGAGCAGCTAAGCTGTGGAATTATCTTCCTACTTTTGTCTTTCCCTCTTCATATAACTTTTCTTCCTGTAAGAGCCAGGTCTGCAAACACTTATGGAGACCTGATTAATTTCTACTGTCTTTCTCTATAACTTTGTCTTTCACTTGAGATGGCCTTGATTTGGGCATGTTATGTCCCCGGACCTTGTCAGTCACTTAAGAAAAAAAAGATAGGGGAAGATATGTTTCATTCTTGTGGGTACCAACACATATTAGACGCGGTGGAAATGAATCGGCCGATACTATCACTAAAGATGGATATAAGCGAAATGTAGATCTTCGTGTACCTAAACATTTAGGACGATTAAAGAACGTTGTCAAAAGGTACTTTTGAGAGCGGTTATTGGAGAGGATATGAAAGACAACAGTAAGACTATAAATTATTATTATTGTTATTTTGGTGTTGGATTTACGTATGAAAGAGTAGACGGAAGGATATTTTTGTGACTGGGTTGATAATAGGATGCAAACTAGGATACAAGAGTGGATGAGAATGGGTTAAGTTTTAAGGATGTTGATAAAGAAATGTTGGATTTGTTTTGCTGAGGAGAAGGATACACTAGGCCATCACAGTCGAGGATACACATACTGTTTACGTTTATATAAAAAGGACATTAATGCTGTTAGATTTTTATATTGCATTGAGAAAGATGTTAAACTATAGAGAGAAGGTGTATGGTATGTTGTTGATTATTGCCTACAAGTGTGTAGCGAGTCACGACAGGTAATATGGAAGTGCAGGCACCTCACAGTAGTGTGGCTGGCTTCCCTTTTTTCTTGAGAATAAACATTCGAATATTGAACACATGGGACGTCAATTGTTAGGACATGGAAGCGGGAAGAGCGCCTGGATGATCGAGGCTTGTGAGGGTCAGTCAGGTCCTGACTCCTGGAGAGTCTGTTGGCGAAGATGACGGGTCAAAGCCCCCGCTGCTATACCCAAGGGTCGTACCGTTGTGCTCTACAGGGTTGAAAAAGACGTGGCTCTGGGCAGTTAGCTGCGCTGGCTTGGTCCGTGTGTGGTCTTGAGACACGCTGCTCGTAGGGAGAACGCTTCTCACTATAGTTGCTGGTTTGATATAGAAGATGATTGGTATGTCAGGTGGCTTGATTCAGCAGGTGGTTTTATGTAGGTGTCTAAGCATGGGATTGATTTGATGAGGCTTGTCAGAGGGTGAACGTGAGCGGTACTGAGAGCTGTGTGCGTGTGTGGGGCGGACCGGGGCGAGCGGCGCGTTTAGTGCCTAGTGTGTGTGGTCCGTGGCCGGCTGGCTGCCTGGTCAGGTAAATGAATGAATGAATGTTGAGAGAGATTTATTGTCACCCATTTAGCAGAAGAGTTTCATATATGAAGATGGTGCATATGGATTTTATTTAATGTACTTATGATGTGAATTACCTGAGATTGATCATGTAAGATAAGTGAATGAATTCTGGACTATTCTCTCTCAATAAAGCCCTTTCTCGCTCTATAAGCCCCCAGTACCTTTCAAACTGAGTATTCGGTTACATTCCATGTTTTTACATATAAAAAGTGCTTGGAATTATTTGCAAATACAAAAGAGTTCCTGCTGCTGCTTCCTTTTCAATATAGCTGTGGGTATTGAAAACCATGTGGAATAGGATTGAAGTAATGCTGAACTTAGGTATACTTGTATTTCCAGCATTAGATGCTCAGTTTATATTCCTTATCTCTTTGTTCATGGTTGCCATTGTTCATTCCTCTTAAATACAGTATGTCTTGAATTTCTTTCATAAGTAAAGGAAATTTTAGGTAAACTTCATTAGTATATGGTCTCTCTCTCTCTCTCTCTCTCTCTCTCTCTCTCTCTCTCTCTCTCGCTCTCT
>JAUTYZ010124832.1:0-11299 GCA_032273725.1 Panulirus interruptus
CTTTCGGCCATCTCGGGCCACACTGGTTTTAATAGCCACCAGTTAGTTACATTGGGTAACTGGTGGCTATGTCTTTAACTTCCGTGTGGCCGCCAAGGTGGCAGTCGGACGCCCCTCTCAGGGTTCGAATCCGACCAGTGTTGTACATATCATGAGATCGTTACACCAAAGTCTTTTTCCTCGTTCATGTTACGTCGTTCAGGAGGAACTCATAATATATCCTTTCCTCTCGTATTTCAAACTACCGATGCTCTTAAATCTATGTATATATCGTTGTTAAAGATAATTTGCCACTTACGAACCCGGCCCGTCAGATTTTCTGCGACAGCTTGCAACTGTACACAATTTAGTCTTTGTTACAGCTTTATTTTTCCAAGCTTAGCTAATGTCGTCTGCGGATTTTGATATCTCAGCTGCCATAAAGAAATATGCCAGAGGGTATTGGTCCTAAGACTGATTCCTGCGGTACGCACGCTTGTTACATCTAAACATTCCAAGGCTTGACCCGTTATTCACTAGTCTCTCTCTATGGCCAATGAACCAATTTTCGAATCACCAAAGTACAGCACCCTCGTTACCATGTGACTCAACTTTCGCCTGTAATCTCTGATGCGGGACTTTATCGAAAGCTTTCTGAAAACTTGAATTTGTAATAAGCTGTTTTACTTTCATCATACAAGTCGATCGTATCGTAAAAAAAAAAAGAATCATGCAGATGAGTCAGACAAGATCGATTTCGTTGAAAACTGTGGCGCGAGTCTTTATAAGTGTTGATCGTCTCAATGATTTGCAATCTTGTCTCTGATTATGGCTTTCATAAGTTTGCCAGCTACAGACGCCAGGCTAATAGGGCGATAATGTCCGGGTAGAGTTATTGCCTGTTTTGAATATTGGTGTGACGTTGGCACGTATCCAGTCCTGTGGAACTTTCCCTGTAGTGGTTGGCAAACTTCCAGTCCTCTGGAACATTGCCTGTAGCAGTTGGCAAACTTTCAGTCCTCTGGAACTTTCCCTGTAGCAGTAGACAAATTTCCAGTCCACTGGAACTTTGCCTGTGGTGGTTGACAAACTTCCAGTCCTCTGGAACATTGCCTGTGGCGGTTGACAAACTTCCACTCCTCTGCAACTTTCCCCGTAGCATTTGGCAAACTCCTAGTCCTCTGGAACTCTGCCTGTAGCATTTGGCAAACTTCCAGTACTCTGGAACTTTCCCTGTAGCATTTGGCAAACTTCCAGTGCTGTTGAACTTTCCCTAAAGCAGCTGGCAAACTTCCAGTCCTCTGGAACTTTCCCTGTAGCAGTTGGCAAACTTCCAGTCCTCTGGAACTTTCCTCGTAGCAGTAGACTCAATGACAGGAGCAGTCAGGGGTTAAACTACCTTAATTTATGACTTCCTGCAATACTCTCGGATATAAAATGTATCACGACGTGCGGTTTTTACTATACTTTCATTCCGCTTAATGTGACATTGTTAAAATGGTCTCTTCGGTATCTGGAACACGAGATATCTCGTCTCTTCAGTGGTAAACACGGATGGAAAACTTTTACTTTAAGATCTTTGCCAGGGCTTCATTGTCATGGGCCAAGTCGACCTTTTCTCTGAGTTATGGGTAATGACACTTTTTTTTAACTACTGTATTCTCTGTTTCTTTTGCTATTTTCAACAGTATACGCTTCATATTGTCGTTTTCTATGATGTCTGTTTTTTGTTGTTTCTTCGTTTTTCGGCGCAGATTTACGCCTTTTACTCCCAATCATGTTGGTAGTGCCTTTCCTTGAACTGCTTCTGGGCTATTTACTTTGGACAACAAGCAAGTTCTTCATTTTGTTATTCCGCCATTTTGATTTAGTTTCGGTAAACGACCATCCGTTGCGAATTTCCGCATGTGTTCCTTCCACTGCTTTGAAAACCATACTAAAACTTTTCCAGGCTACGTCCCCATCGCGTTCATTTGCTGTGTCACCCCAGCTTATCCTGTCAAGAGCAATGCAAAGGTCATTACTACTTGCAGGTCCAGAATCTGGTGTATAGGAATTTTTTTTCCACTACTGTCGTGTTGACCAGCATCACACACAGTGCTGAAAACTGTCTCAAAAGTAAACTGTCTGTGATCACTCGCGCCAAACTCTTATGCGAGCCTCCGACATTATCGACGAGATCCTCCTCTTTGTAGCTGGAACTAGATCTAATACGTTCAGGCCTCGAGTAGGGTTCTCGACGAGTGGCATTAAGGCACTATCTAGCTTGAGTCTCTCCACACCCAGTGTTCCGGGAAGTTGTTCCATCTCCAGCTGGATGGATATTGGCGTGTCAGAGTCTCTCGTTATGATCGAATCGTGTCCTTTACTGCTGACTGGTCTTGTAATCTTTTTCCTGCCTATCTCTGGTGCCTGTTCCGGGGGTATCCTGTCTGCTAATCCCACTGTTATATTCTTACGAAGCTTATCCTCCGTATCCACAAACATTGAGAGCGTAAATCTAGTGAGTCTTCCGCGTACCCGCTAATGACTCCATAATTAAGGTCAGGAAGGGCGGGGCCTTACGCTGTTTAATACTGCCGTAATAATTACTTGCCCCTCGCTAATGACCTCTCCCGAAGGTGCTTCTCACATACGTGGGGTGCTTGCGTTTACCGTCCGCTCTCCTTGAGACGGGTAGGCGGACGGGAACAGCTTGCTGGATCACGTCATACGGTGAGGTGGAGGTTGAACACGATGACTTTAATTCCCTTTATGTGTCTGTGGAATGAAAAATAAACCTGGGCTTCTTAAGGAAGAGGAGGAGGTAAATTTTTGTTTGTATAACAGCCAAAACAATTAAGACATATCTTTCAGAGGGACAGATGGAACGTGTGGCGCCCTTCAGCGACAGGAGGGGAAGGAAACAAGGGCTTTTGACGCTCCACATTGGTCATTTAGAGGAGGGAAGAATGAAGGCCTAGTATCTCTCAGAGGAAGGAATAATGAAGGTCTAGTATCTATCAAAGAAATTACAGATAGTTTTGTTGTTCCGAAGAGGAAGGACAGATAGAAAAATCCTCCAGTGTGCACCACAGGCCAGATAGAAATAGTGTGATCCTAGAAATAAAGTAGTCAAGAAATAGTGTGATCCTAACAATAAAATGGCCACCGTGAATAATGACAGACATGTTTCGACGTTGTTAAAGACGAATAAATTTTTCCTTTAGGACACCACAGAAACTTAGGATTAAACCCCCCTCCCCTCTGATCTCACCACCTTCCTCGGACGAGAGAGGATTGCAGGGTAGTGACCCACGCAGAAGGGTACAATAGAAACTTAGTTATGTACGAGGAAAGGGTGGGAGGATCTCTTTATCTTCCTCTGGCTGGGGGAGGGAGGAGAACAAACGCCTGGAATCCCTCAAAAGGAGATCTGAGTGAAGAAAACCAAGTAAACTTTCCCCTCTCCCCACCCCGGCCTTCCTTCTCCTCTTCCTCCACTCGATTGAAGTCGGGGAGAAAGGTGGGGGTGAAAAGTGTGCGGGCGGCAGAGACTTGGGGAGAGGAGTGGAGGGAAGGGGCGGGCCACCCAACTCACCACTTCATAGCACCCCGAACCTACATTGAATCTATATGCAAATGACACTATTACACATTTCCGTGGAGGGGCAGTTCAGTGAGTTAAACTTCAACAGTAGAATCAATGATCGAGGAAAAGTCAACCCCAAACTTTGTGGTATAAATTAGGAGAATCTGAGGGAGGGAATTGAGTTTGCGTGTCGACAAAGTGACCCCCCATTGTTGGGTCTGGGACTGGTGCTGCCGGGAGACCGTGCCTGCTGGGCTGAGTCAACGCCAGGGGGTTGGATGGTCAGGAGGAGGAGGAAGGGGGAGTCAGCCGTGCACCTTGGTGGAGGAGGAGGGTGCCATTCATGCACCTTGGTGGAGGGTGAGGGTGCCAGCCGTGCACCTTGGTGGAGGGGAGGAAGCACTGCACCTTGGCAGGAGGTGGGAGGGAGCACTGCACCCATGGGAGGAGGCTCCGCACCTGGCGGAATGTGGCACCTGTGCAGCATGAGCTCCTCGCTGTGTGTGGAATGCCCGCCCACCGGTGTGAACCAGATCTCGCACATTCCTTATCAAGGATTCAGTCAGTCGTAACACCAGAGAGTCTTTTGTAAGTCTTCTCGTCATTGTTTGAAAAAAAAAATAGCTTCCCTTGGTATTATTTCTAGAAGGATTGCAGGTCGTATGGAAGCTATACTGAGATGTGCGTGATTGGTTGGTTATTCGAGACTTAGGCCCATTGACTGCTAAGGTCTGCAAGGCTGTCAGTGTCGAGTTATAACCACACAGTGAAAATTCTCCTACACCTTAAGATCCTCTCTCTTTCTCTGCATTAATGGCCGCGTATATTAACTCATTGCAGTAAGCTTAAAAAAGTTAATCGTTTAAGACTGCTTGTTTTATGGAACGCCGTCCTCATGGGGTGGAATTTAAGAATTGGAGAGGGAAAGATGGAGTGAAAAAGCTTTTTGAGTGATTAGGGCCTGAACGTGCAGGAGAGTGAAAGGCGTGCACGGTATAGAGTGAATTGGAACGATGTGGTATGCAGGGGTCGACGTACTGTCGGTGGACTGAACCAGGGCATGTGAAGCGGCCTGGGTAAACCATGGAAAGGTCTGTAGGGCCCGGTTGTGGATAGGAAGCTTTGCATTCGGTGGATTACACATGACAGCTCGAGAATGGGTGTGAGCGAATGAAGCCTTCTTCGTTTGTCCCTGGTGCTACATCGCTATCGTGGGAAACGTCGTTCAAGTATGAAAAAAAAGGATATGTGAGGATGAGCGCCAGTCCAGAGTCAGTATGGATATCATACACAGTGAGAATGTATGTGGTCTTAGAATTATCCTCAACAGAAGGTGATAAAGATTATTCGTTTGGTCAATATAGCTTAATGATGACGGCCTTATTGATCCTGGCAGATGGTATACATAAAGCCCAAACAACCAGCCAATCAACCAGAATCTGTATATATGGTCTTAGAATTACCCTGAGCACCTGCGGGTGTTCAAGATTTTTGGACAGGTGATATCATAACGTGAAATTGATAGCCTTCATAACCGTGGCAGTCAAAACCCAAATAACCAACCAACCAACCGGAGTTAGCTGAAGGAGTTACTGAGAACAACGTCTTCTCTTCTGGGAAGCATGAAGCTGAATGCTCTACCCTAGTATAACAACATCCACACCAGGTTAGCAACTGATCAAGCAGCCACCAAACATGAGATGGAGGACATTATGAAGTGAAAAATCTAGCATCCCATCGTCACTGGCAGTAGTTCTTGTTTAGATGAATTGGTTTACAAGATGATCTTTTGACTATAGGGCTCTTAGGAAATAATATTACCACCAAGGAATCGTACTTGCTTGCTAAGTTGGAGGATACATCTAACACTGGCCCCTCGTGGTTTTTGACATTGAACCTGAATCATGACATCACCAGGTGACACAAGTGGCAGGCAAGAACAAGACAGCGTTCTCGTATGGGTAAGGATTACGGCAGTTCCAAGTCATGCTATCTGAAGCGTACTATGCATGTTACCTTTTGAGTATCTGATGAAGCTGATCCTAGAAGGGCTCCACTGGAACGGTACCCTCGAATGCCTCGAGGACAGTAAATGGAATGGCTTGCAGAAGTCTTCAGCAGGGTCTGTGAAGCTCAACCCCAGGAAGTGCAGTCTGTTTTACGAGGAAGTAAAACTCCCTTAGCCATGTTTTGAATGAATATCGAGCTGCGCCTAACTCTTGGATCATGAAAGCTGTCATGGTCTGACTATCCCATGCCAACCATAGTGAGGGAGCTGAGCAGTTTTCTGAAATTCTGCAATTACTGCTGCAGATTCATTAAGCAATTTGTACCAGCACTGCACTACCTGGCGCATAAGTTCAAGTGTGTCGAGAAGCTTTCCAGCAACTGAAGAACGCCCTAATACGTTCCCCAGTGGTGTTCCTGTACCCAAGCTTCCAAACATCCTGGATACAAATGCCAGTAAGACTTGCTGTCACAGAAGCAGAATGGCCAAGAGCACGTTGTCGTCAACTTCAGCCACAGTCTGAGCCAGGTGGAAACACAGGAGTTGTTGGCCACCACTACCTCTGTGGTGTAATGTTCGCCATCCACAATGACCGCACGGCACTGTGTTGGCTAAGGAGACTGAAGAACCTACAATGACAGCTGGCGTGCTGGACTGCCATGTTGAACCAGTGTGAATTTGAAGTCATACAATACCCAGGAAGAGTATATGGAAATGCAGAGCAACTATATACTTAAAAGCCCAAACCTGATGAAGGAATGATGGAGAGTATGTGAGTTTGTGAAGAAGTTGGAAAAGGAGGTATACGTAAAACTACATCCAACCACCGAAAAATCTGTAACTCCTTCTTCAGGTGTTAAGGATAATTCTAACACCACATAGCCACTAACCATGCTTGTGGCCCTTGTCTGATGTGACGTATTGCATCCATGAAACGAGGAGGTCCAAACCAAAGATAGGGCATGGAGACATGTCCAGGTCACTACTTGTAGGCAATGGCGGGACAGTTGGTTATCCAGTGAGGACTTCCCAAACCATCCTTAAGTAACTGAGGTACCATCCTCAGTAATTTCGATCAACCAGCCGGATGGCAAGATAGACGGTGATCAGAAAGACGTCCCCGGACTAACCCCAGGTGACAGACATGTTATGCTCTACAGAGGCGGCAATCGACACATCAGATCCAGGGACCAAGATGGTAACAACCACAGACGAGTTCGAACAAACCTACAAGATTAAAAGAACGTCTTGTACTAAGAATGTACTGTTTATGTTGTGCTAGTCGTTTTTCTCTCTTGGCACCATAGATAGCTTTTGTACACAAAATATAATAACAAAGTGATTTGTAGGTTCATGGAAGGGGTCAGTTTTACCGCAACAGTTACGCTAATGACAACAATGCACTCAACCATGGGTTACACATACACAATGCATCTTCCCTCTATTATGTTCATTGGGTGGGTATAAAGGGGGCTTAGGAATTCATCATCTTTCCATCAAATTCAGGCGTTTTTTGGTAAGTTAAGGTATATATTGTTGAGTGCCAGTCTCGGGTCAGTGGGGACTTGAGTAGCCAAGAACAGTCGAGTGTTACCAAGCAGCATTATCTATCAAACTGTGCTTTTTGAAAGAGATTTTTCCCATAGTGAACTGCACCATTAAGACCAGAAAGTATCCGTGAGTGAGATACCTGTTGAAGTAATGTTTTCATGCCCACTTTTCACTATTTCAGTAAAACGCAGTTCTGTCTTTTCGGACTGGTTTGTTATGAGATCTGACTGTCACATCTACTTCGACACACAATATATTTCAATAAGAACACACAAGCTCAAAGTTAGGGAACAAAACGGATGCAAGACACTGTTACCTCTCATGCATCGCTACAAACTCAAGAACATAACAGTTGGTATGATCCTTAGAGGGTTACTCAAGTAAATAACATGGCTCCTGAGGTTACCAGAACAGTCTCTTAACAAGACTGCTTCATGAAAATACAGCATGCACATCATAAAAGAAATTGTTTTTGCACTAAGGTATAAATGTAAATGTGGAGGCTATATAATTACTAACACGTGAGAGATTAAATGGTAAAGTGACACTTAAAGCGCTAGTTCCTGTGGGGGTTAAACACAATATGTGAAACAGTAAACGAAAACCACTTAATAAATCCAATGTCTGTAATGTGAATGTATATCTACTGATAGTCATAAAATATAATAAAACATATACAACTAATGTCAATGCAAAACAACCCTTTAAAAATGAATATCCACTCAGAATCACTAGAAATCCCAAGAAAAACCTGTCTAAATCAATATTTTCATAGGAACTGGCAGACAGGTGCAATTTATGATTAGATATAGTGCTCGACTAGGGAAAGCAGAAGCAAGATGGCTGTCATGTACACAGATAAAGAGTTAGGCATTACAGAATCTATCTATAGAATCCTCAGTTAGTTTCATCCTTCTTTTTTATGTCTCTATCGCGTGTTGATTTCTAAAATGTTTATTCTAACTTCTGACAACTTTTTTTTCATTGTCATTGATTACATAACTGTCAAAACGAATTTAGCGATGTGATGCTGTCTGTTCTCAAATGTGAATTCTTGGAAGTTAATTATGCTATTTTAGCTTTCTTTCGTGAAGTTGGCTCTTATTCCTCTGGTCAGTCCTTCATTAAAGATGTTTACTTTATTCTACTCGTTAACTATGACATATCCTTTATAAATATTTGTAATAATCCATAAAAAGTGCTAAAAATACATATCCTTAATATGCAAAATACATATGTGGAGATTAATTGTGAAATTTAAAACCTATCACGATAATACGTATTTGTATATACTTTATATGTCATCTTCGGTAAAATAATTACATGTGTTCACTCTTATGTATTTTATCAACATAAACTGACTGACAGAATAATATCTTCTCTTCATATATGCATACGTGTGTTTGAATTCTTTAAAAGCAAATATAAATAAGACGTTAGTGAGAAGGGCTATGAAGATCTGGGGGGGAAATGCTGGGCTAATTGATATAGAAGTGAAACTTAGAAATTAAAACATCCCAAGAGAAAAAAAGAGTTACTTAACTTCCTCTAGCAGCCGAGAATTATCCTGATATTCAATGAGGAGGTTTAAATCCAGGAAGGTATATGGCATCCGCGCCATTCCTATTTATGGTTCAAAATCTTTCTCCCTCAAGTGGTTCGTTTGCTGAGACGCGGTTATATCCACACAGCGAACAAATTTATCAGCAACTGTAAATAAATTAGTCCTACAAAAATCTTATTTTTCAGTTTTCATTAAAAACATGATATATTTTGGTTACTTGGGGAAACAAAGTACAATTATCACAGGATATGTTGATTTCTCAAAGAGGTCACTTAACAACATATTTCCTGAGCTTCATAGCCCTTCCCACAATTTTTTTTTTATGAAACATACTGTATAATCCTTTCATCAAATCTCATCAGTACCCTTCTAAAACAGCTGCACTGACTTTATACTGCACATTTATCTTTAGTACTGTAAATGAAATTAACTTTCAAGGGTGGCTTTGTCGTTCTATATCTCTTGACTACAGTTTAAATACTACATACCTTAGATCAGCAACTCAACCAAACCCATGATGCAAATGGTTGTGTTATGGTTATTTTCATTTTCATCATCAGTTCGTGCTGCTTTTTCTTTTGCATTACTGAAAATTGGAAGTGGAATAAAAGCTTGCAGCATGGTTCATAGAAAATAAAACCTTATCACTTTACTATTATAAATTTGTTCCCTGAAGATTTGAGTGGATTAGAATTAACTGTGTAAGATGATTGGTATCCTTAATGCTAGGTACCCATACAAAGAAATTTGTAAGACTCAGTATCTAGTACCATAATTATTTGGTTGGGTGATCATCTCACTTTCCACTGACATGTTTTGGGATATTTGAGGTGGGAACCAATTTGATAGGAATTTAGGCCCAGCTAATGTATTAAGATACAGCTTAATCCTTTTTGACACAAGCTTATCTAAGGACTATCCTATCCCTCCAGAGGGTTTTGTACTCCTTAAGCTGTTATCTGTCAAGTAGCCCACATTATATATACTTCAGCTCCTGATGTGCCATAAGGTTTTTTTTTTTTATAGAAATATCTCCAATTCCCTGAGTTGTCATTAGGTACCTAATTATTCGCCATCCATATTTCCAAAAAGTCCTCATGCTCTGACTAGTACACCAGTGAAGAGAAGTGAACTACAGTGAGAGGCTGAGAGCTACAAAACTATCCATCATGGAGGATAGGAGAGAGAGGGGGGGACCTGATAACAGCCTTCAGGTTTCTAAATCAGCTGGACGATGTTGACAGTGAACAGTTCTTCAAGAAATGCAGCACCAGAGTGACCAAAGGCCATGACAAAAAGCTGGGCAAAATGTTAGTTAGAAAGGATGCTAAAAAGTACTGTCTTAGTGTTAAGGTGGTGGATGGTTAAAATAGATTAACCAATGAGGCAGTGAATGCTGACAGTTGACGAAGGTTGAAAAAGCTACTTGATGGTATAGAAAGTTTAGGAGACGGGTCCTGTCGGGTGTAGAACTCTTTCATAATACTGCAAAAATAGGTAATTACACACACACACACACACACACACACACACACATACACCAGTGTACAATGAAAATATGACGATACGAATCCTATCATCGTCGATTAATTTCCACTTCACCTTCACTCTTAGTCTCACTTGAGAATCTATTTACGTAACTGATTCTCTTTCACCGTTTGGTGTCGGCGTAAGTTTATCGCTGAGAGCACAATCATCTTATCAGGAAATGCATTGCCGCATTCGGTACTCAAAAAGACAGTTTGAGAAACTCTTCAAATTCATATCTAATGAAGGTATTAAAAAAGGACGACTTTCCCCCCGCAGTTGCCCCGGCTGCTTCACATTCGTGCGAGGATCCATCAAGCGTCTCAGCAGCTATTGGACCAATCACGTCCTCGCACCAACGATTCGGGAAGAGGCGCAAACGACTGCACATTAATTCCCTACGTGTGATCGAACACCAAAGGATCTTATTAAACGTTCTGAATCAGTAGCGTGCAGTAGGGTAGGCGTCCGGGCGAGACGTTGATAAAAGTTGCTACTATAGACGGCCGAGAAATGAGGTTTTGTAAGGTCTCCAAGCAAAGATGGCGCTGGAGAAGGTAAAGGGACCTAAAGGAGTCTTTTTAATGCCCAGATAGTGGAGGTAATTATAATGAAACGATGGCGTGAGGGAGATAAGTGGTTTGAGAATGTGACAAACAAATTCTAATCCAAATGCCAGCAAGGGAGAAGGGAGAGGGAAGGATGTCTGTTCTGCTGCTACGACGGTGACGTATAGTTTTACAGGGAGGTGGAGAGTAAAATCCTCGTTTGCGCTGCATAAGAACAGCAGGTTGTGGCGTATCCAAAAGGAAGAGAAAAGAACGGACGTCTGATGACTACGTAAAGCCCTCTGAGGAATGGAGGGGAAGAGGAGAAACTTTGCCTCTGCTGTTAAGCACGTCATTAGGCGAACAGCCTTAAATGAGATGATGGAAGAGGTTTGTCGGAGATTTCTCCCGAGGTACGGGGGATCCATGAGTCCCCAGGGGAAGAGGAAGAGAAGGTGAGGAGGTAGGGAGGATGGTGGCTGATATCCACAGCGTCAGGAGGGAGAGAGGAAGAAGGATGAAGTATCTTCGGTGTGTTTATAACGAAGTTC
>JAUTYZ010124943.1:0-2500 GCA_032273725.1 Panulirus interruptus
CCGGGGGGGGCGGGCGATTGCCCCCCCCCCCCCCCCCCCACCCGGTAGTTGCTGGATTTCCGTTCATTTTAGTGTCTCCGGCAGGAGGAGGGAAGCGATGGAAGTAATGCAACTGGTACTTCCACGGCAGACTGCCACACCAACGTTTTATTAATCATATTGAACTGGGAACAATATCTCACTAACTGCCATTAATCCCAACACTATACAAACAAATGTCCAAATATTCATTTCTGAGGCACATGTGGTGGTCTACCACAGTGGTTGTCTAAACGTATAGTTCCCCGTGGAGAAAACTGCCGCCTAACTTGTCAGTTTAACTTTTTTCTAAACAATTGTTCTAGTTTTGTTCGGCTAGAGTTTTATATGATTTTCTCAGATGTCCGTCGTTCATCGATCCAGCTGCTCCTCTACCTGATCCAGCAGATCCAGCAGTCAGCAGTGGATCTAAGCTGCTCCTCTACCTGGTCCAGCAGATCCAGCAGTCAGCAGTGGATCTAAGCTGCTTCTCTACCTGATCCAGCAGATCCAGCAGTCAGCAGTGGATCTAACTTGCTCCTCTACCTGATCCAGCAGATCCAGCAGTCAGCAGTGGAGCTAAGTTGCTCCTCTACCTTATCCAGGCAGTTGCAGCAGCCAGCAGTGACGGTGAATGTTGCAGCAACAGATTATGCATGACTCTGTGCTTGCTAAGTCGGGGAGCTGCCTCTGTCTGTCTTCCTGCATGAGGGGGACATTAGGGAAGCCACAGACTAAAGCTGCAGTCCCTGTATACGAGGCCGTCTCGTTCGTTGTATCAGGGTTCACATCCGGGATATTTTCAATATCATTGTGTAGATTATAATGGAAATTTCATGTACCGTTTTTAATCACTGAATACCCACCTGGGGTGTGATGAAGGCTATAAATAACACGGAGTAATTATGCACAGTGAATGTAGTGATTATCTCTGACCAACTGGTGGTGTAAGGAGACTGACTCTTGTTAGTGATAATCCTGTAACCTCGAGTTGCTGTAGAAGGCTCAGCAGCGGACACGGGAGTCACAACCAAGAGACGCCTTTGGCAAGATGAGTGCCGATAATGGCTGGACCAGTTAGGCCCCGAATGCTGTGACAAACAAAGGTTTTCTTTTCCAGGGTTGTGTGGCTGGGCAAATGCAGCCTCGATTTAACCATCAGTATGTTTTCTACCATCGTAATAATGTCTACCCGAGTTGGTAGACATGGAGGAGGGACGTCATTTCGCTTCCATCATCAAACCTGTATTCTAGCCACCGTCATCTAGTGATCTACGAGACGAGTGTAATCAAGACTGCCATCTCTACTACTGACACTGTGTTTGTCTATATAGGGATGTGTACCTCAGAGTGACGACTTCTTGTTACCATTAGTGATACGTACATATTCAACAAGACGTTGTTCTTGTCAGGTTTAGAGCTGCTAAGAGATGGTTACATCATGTACGATAAACTTCTGTATGCTTACATCTGGGTCCCATATGGAGTCTACCATAAAAAGCTTCCAAGTTGTGTTGTTAGTACGATTTGCTACTGTGAACGGGTGTCTGACCCAAGTGGTCGAGGCAAGAGAGGTTCGTGGGCTAGGTTAGTAATAGTAATGTTTCCCCTCACAGACCTGACTCGCATGATCTCATACATTCCAGTCAAGTCGCTACAAGCTACTCTGCTCTCTGTGACAACAGCCGCTACACCAGCTGAGAGCCATTGACTTTAGCCTACAGTCAGGCGAAATGAGATCCTGTAGAGCTATATACTATGATGCTAACCCCAGGAGGGGCGGTACCGGCACTGCCGCCGGCCGTATGGTCATGCATTACTCTGCAGGATTTCAGTTCACCTGAGTACAGACTAAAGTCAATGACTCTCAGGTGTTGTAACGACCCATGGGTGGTTGTCACCAGCACAGAAAGACGAGAGTCTTCACCTGGGGCACCCACCACTGGACCTGACGTACTGTTCAAAAGGAACTTTTGTCTGCATAGAGAGAATCGCTATTGTTGCAGGATGTTTGGCGTGTACTTCGAGGTCACTATAATCTGTTTCAGTCACCTCCATCTTCCACACATTACAACAGACACAACAGTATAAGTTATGGGTCATTTAGCACCTGGTTCTTGCCTCACGCCACGACGACGGTATGTTGTCCCTCACACCCGACACCATACACAACCCTCACGGCTTGGGTACAAGTGACGCGGGAAGAAACACTTTCCCTGAACACCGGTCGAAGGTATGAATGGTTACGTCACGAATACCTTCTCTGTAGTGTTGTAACTATATCTTTACCAACTTGGTTTTGTTAAAGCTATATCATATGTTATGTCTTGTTGTAGCTAGTTCTTGTTGTAGCCATATCTTGTTGATAGTGCTGTATCCCCAGTTGTAGCCATATCTCGTTGATACTGCTTTACGTCTTGTTGTAGCCATGTCTTGTTGATACTTCTATATTTCTTGTTGTATACATTTATTGTTGCAAACA
>JAUTYZ010124943.1:5000-11295 GCA_032273725.1 Panulirus interruptus
ACCATTCTAACAACCATTAAAGTATCTTTACAAAAAAAATCATTAGTCCTTTTCAAATCAAGAGTCATCCTGTATTTAAAAGAAAATATTTAGTTATGCTAGCGTCCAAGCAGTTATCCAGGCACCCTATCATTCTAGTAGTAATCAGATATTTGATATTCAAAAAGTCATTTAACTAATTTACCGTTCAACACTTATTCACTTATTCTAAGTTTCTGATAATTACTTAATCAATACTACACTCTGGCTTTGATTAAAAGATTTTAGTGTTTTAAATGTTATTCAATTAACCGAGGATCACAATATCATGCTAGTTATTCCAGTATTCTACTATTTCTTTAATTAACGTTCTAGAAATTATTCAGTTACTGCAGCATTCTCACAATTATTCAACTAATCTGACTTTCTAAGTTGCATAAATATTTAGACACATAAAGAACTATGGAGTTTTTCTAACAATTTAGTCATTTTTGAAACACTCTGACATTCTGATATTTACACAGGCTTTCTAACACACTGACAGATTATCATTTATCTTAAGACTATAACGATTATTCATTTATTCTAGCAATCTAACAAATATCAAAAATTCTAACGTCCCAGTAGTTATTTTAATATTCTAATGAGTACTCACTCATTGTCATATTCCAACAATAACTTGTTCATTTCAACATTCTAATAACTATCTTAACGTTTCGACAATTATTCAGTTCTAACAGTAGTCAAACATCTATAAGAACATTCCGACAGATCTTCAGTTATTCTTTTATTGTATCGATGATTCTAACATCCTAATGTTTATTGCAAAATCTTAACATTTTAAAGATTATTCTAATGTCCAAACAATTATGTATTCTTTCTAACATTCTACCAACTATTCTAACGTTCTAATGTTTATGCAGTTATCTAACATACTGACGTTAATTGTTGTAACATTCCGACAATTATCAGATTATTCAAACATTTTAACATTCTAATAACTATCCTAATATCCCCATTATCTTTTCATTATTCTAACATTATAACAAACATCACCACATTCTAACAATCGCCTCAACAATTGAGTTACTATGAAATGTTTCCATGAAATTTAACGTACAATATGTAACAGAGGGCAGTAAACGGGGCAGTGGGCAGTTTCTGCTGGAAGACACACACACACACAACGCCATGTTAGATTAATTGTTTAATATAATCTGTCGTCACATCTAACGCTCTGGTCCGAGGGACGCTTTACTAATGTGTCTAACCTGGAAATATTTTCTGCCCAGTTCGACAAGGTGAAATAAACAGTTTTTGCTGCAATATCAAATATTTTTAGCTAAAAAATATCCCTGTCTGGTGACACCATCCAAAGGTTGATTTACTGATACGACGAGAGAAATGTTGGTTTAAATTTCATAAGATATTGCGCACAGGTGAGGAAAGACCTGATGGTCTATGACGAGATTATCTGCTGGAAGACAGTAATAATTCCTGATCTGCAGACACGGAGAGGGGATGGTAAAGCAGGAGGGAAAATGATACGTTAAGCGTAGCAATAGTAACTGGGAGCAGTGGCTCCCACCCGGGGGTACGCGTACCACTGGTGGTACACGGGAGCCGTCCTGACGGTACGTGGTGTTAGTCTTACGGCTTCCGGCTGTGGGTAAAATGGAATACGGTACATTCCTGTGTTAAGAAATGTTAAACAATATATCTAACATATCTTCCATCTGTTAAGTAAAGCCGTAAGCATGAGATTTATCATATTTCACAGCATTTTACTATGATAACCTGAGACTTTGGCTATGAGGGAGTGAGGAGGAGGGAGCGGCTGGTGGTCAGCCACTCAGAGAGCATGGCAACCAGTGGGCTAACGAACCCTAATAGACGTCTTGCTTGCCGCCCCACACACTCTCCCAGCGTCCACAACTTCTGCCCATAAATCTTCCTCATGTCCAACCGCTGCTCTCTCTCTCTCTCTCTCTCTCTCTCTCTCTCTCTCTCTCTCTCTCTCTCTCTCTTCCCGTGACCGCGTCTCTAGCCACTGCATCTCGCCACTGTCATTGTCTTGGCCCATACCAGCCTTCAGTCCATGGTATATATCGCCTCACTGTTTATCAGCTCCCGTCGGATGCCCTCGTAATCTTGACCCCGTGCCATATCTTGCTGCCCTGGTCACACACCTTCCCTGCCAGAGGCTCTCGTAGTCTTGGCATCGGGCTGCAAGCGAGTTGTGGCTCGGCCCAGCATGGCTGAGGTTTGTTCCAGCATGGCTGAGATTTGTTTCAACGTTGCTGAAGTTTGCTCCAGCATGGTTGAGGTTTGCACCAACATGGCTGAGGTTTGTTCCAGCACATGGCTGAGGTTTGTTCCAGTATGGATGGCTAAGGCCTGGGGCATGTTGCAGAATGACTGAGGCTTGGGCCAACAAGATTGAGGTTTGGTCCAGCATGATTGAGGCTTAGCCAAACATGACTGAGGCTCGGTTTAGCATGACTGAGGTTTGGTCCAGCATGACTGAGGCTTGGTCCAGCATGACTAAGGCTTAGCCCATCATGACTGAGTCTTGGTCCGGCATGACTGAGGCTCGGTTCAGCATGACTGAGGCTTAGCCCATCATGGCTGAGTCTTGGCCCATCATGACTGAGGCTTGGCCCAGCGTGATTGAGGTTTGGCGCAACTTGGCTTACACTTGGTCGAGCATGACTGAGGTTAAGTCCAACATGACTTACTCTTGGTCAAACATGACTGAGGCTTGGCCCACCATGACTGAGGCTTAGCACATAATGACTGAGGCTTGATGCAGCATGACTGAGACTTGCTCCAACATGACTGAAGCATATTCCAGCATGACTGAGGCTTGGTCCAGCATGACTGAGGTTTAGCCTATCATGACTGAGGCTTAGTCCAGCATGACTGAGGCTTGGCCCAACATGACTGAGGCTTGATCCAACATGACTCAGGCTTAGCCAAACATGACTTAGGCTTGGTGTAGCATGACTGAAGCTTGGCCCAACATGGCTTACGCTTGGTCCAGTATGACTGAGACTTGGCCCAGCATGACCGAGGCTCAAGGTCGTTACGTCGTGCTCAAGTGTCGTATCGTCGTGTTCATGGGTCACACCGTCGTGGTCAAGGGTCGTACCGATGTGCTCAAGGGTCTTTACGTGGTGTTCAACGGGCTAATGGCGTTGTCTTAGGTTCTTCTGGCATTTCATTTGTTAATAAAGTTATCATTCATTCCTGGAAATCTCTTATAATTATTTCAGTTAAAAATTGTAATATTTTCTTTAATCTAAATTCCATCATTTGTGGTTGACGAAGCATGAAAAACGGAGCATTATTCGTTTTCGTTTTCTTTTTCCTTGGCAAATGAAAACATTGAATTTCCTCTTAAATGTTTATCTTTCATTTTCTGTGTATTCACGGTTCGTTCTCTTTGCCATTTTTCTGTGTATCTATAATTTTTGTTGGTTTCCCCAGTGGGTGACTGTTGCTGTGGAGGTCCTCGTCACACTGGCCTTATCTCTGCTGCGGGAACTATGTACTCAAATCTAACATTACAGTTCCTCCTCCTGCTGCAGGTGAAAGCTTGACAATCAGTCATACTGGGGCCGGATATTGCCTGGAATTCTGTGCGGGATCGGGAAGATGATAAGTGAAATGGTAAACGATGCATGATAACTGACAGTCCGTGAATTATTGAGAATTTTATCTGTACTTGTGTCTAATCCAATAGCATCATATTAGATATCATGAATGTATATAATGCTCTTTGTTTGATCGCTGGAGCACGGCGGTATGACCTAGAGTAAAATGGTACGACCCTTGAGCACGATAGTTCGATCCTTGAGCACATTGGCACGACCCTTGAGTGCGATAGTACGACCCTTGAGCACAACGTTATAACCCTTGAGCACGATGGTATGATCTTTGATTATGACTTTGCTACCCTTGAACACGATTGCATAACCCTTGAGCACGGCGGTATAATGCTTCAGTACAATGATGCATCCCTCGAGCACGATGATGCAACCCTTGAGCACGACGGTATGATCCATGAGCACGACGGAATGACCCTTGAACACGACGGAATGAACCTTAAGCAGAGCGTTTGAACTGACAATTTAAGGTCAGTTCAAAGGCCACAGGGAGGGAGAGAGGGCGGACACCAGAGAGGGAGAAGATATCAGGAGAGCAGAGATGGTGGATATCAGGTAGGTAAAGGGTATTAGGATATCAGATGGTGGATATCAGGGGGAAGGATGTTAGGATAGCAGGTCGAAAGAGTAAGGGTACTAGGACGACCGCCAGGATGACAAGAGAAAACGATGGTATCGTTGGTAGAGATTAAAGAAACAGTGAGAATGACAGTGAATATAACAGTGAGGTAATTAATTGGGGTAACAGTGAGGATAATAATGAGAATATCAGTGAGGATAACAGTGAGGATAACACCTTGGTAACCTGATTGTCCAGCTCCCAGGTAATCTGACTGTTTCTCCCATGTAACTCTCCCAGGTAACCTGGTTGGCATTCCCAGGTAACCTGATTGTCTCCCCTTGGTGACCTGATTGTCTCTCCCAAGTAATCTGACTGTCACTCCCAGGTGACCTGATTGTCTCTCCCAGGTGACCTGTCCCCACCAGGTCACGCTGTCCCCAATCAGCCTATCCACAATCCTCATGTCTCCCCCGGGACACATCACCAGGCCACATCAACAAAGGAATAACAACAATTAATTGTTGCCATAACTTCTACGAGCAAATGGGACTTTTACAATAGCTCCCTGGCCTCAGCTCCCCTCCCCTCAACTACACCTTGTGAATAAACAGCTGTGTCCAGACAAACAGACACAGGCAAGCCGAGACAAGTGCACCATAAGAATATGCTATGAAAGTTTGATGACCAGTTGTAGAACAATTGTCTCCTCAGTTGACAGAGAATATATCCCATTATCTTGACCATCAGGTCAGGAAAACCATAGGTAAACGCAATTCCATTATAGAAATGGTCTGTAAACGATGTACGACGCTGCCCAACCCATTTAGTAGAGTTCAGGGTTACGTAAATGATGGTGGGACTCGCGTAATTTGGTAGGACCATATTTCAGGCTTATTCTCATTACAGACTAGATATTACGGGCTATGTTTATAGGAATGGACCAGTAAGAACAGTGGATGGCTGGACCATATCTTACAACAGTATAGCTTTCCTGAGATCCTCGGCATTAGGAGTAAGTTGTCATGGTCAAGACTTGCTACTTTATGGACAAAGTGATATCACAATATGGTCAGAAAGAATCCTTCTGTCTGTATACTGCTACTTTTGGGAATTCGAAAATCAGCTTATCAACATAGTTAATCATTTTTTTGGAGAAAGAAAATTTGGAAGTCAAGTACGTATATTGAAATCTATAGATTAAGTGGTGTGTGGTTTAAGTTCTGTTCTGTAATTACCTACTGTATGGAGAGGGAATTTTACACTCATGGGGCCTCATCTCTTGAATATTCTCTATTACCATACACCTTCTTAAACTTATGTATGTTGTCTACATTAATCATGTCCCCAGTCATTCTGTTCCATTCATCCACCACTCTTATACTGTAGGAGGACTTCTTTACATCACTTCTTAAGTATGTTTCTTGCTCGTGTTAGGTCCTGTGGTTGCTCTGTCCCTTCATCTCTCGAATAACCGATCACTGTCCACTATACTCCTGGAGTACGACCCCTTAACTCCTCGTGTACGACCACTTAACTCCTCGTGTACGACCACTTAACTCCTGGAGTGCGATCACTTAACTCCTGAAGTACGACCACTTACACCCTGGAGGACGACCACTTAACTCCTCTAGTACGACCACTTAATTCCTGAAGTAAGATCACTTATCTCTTGAAGTACGACCACTTACCTACTGAATTACGACCACTTAACTTCTGGAGTGCGATCACTTAACTCCTTCAGTACGATCGCTTAACTCCTGAAGTACGACCACTTAACTCCTGGAGCATGACCAATTAACTCCTCGAGTCTGACCTCTTAACTCCTGGAGTACGACCATTTAACTCCTCGAGTACGATCACTTAACTCCCCGAGTACGACCACTTCTCTCCTGGAGTACGACCACTTAACTCCTGGAGTACGACCATTTCTCTCCTGGAGTACGACCACTTAACTCCTAGAATACGACGACTTAACTTATCGAGTACTACATGACCACTTAATCCCTACATTCAGACGAATTAACCTTTCCGTAGGATAACTAAAGTGAGAGTACACAAGGAGAACGGATCCTGGTAACTCAGGTAG
>JAUTYZ010125054.1:0-11295 GCA_032273725.1 Panulirus interruptus
GGCGGCACCTGGGGGACCCCACTAGTAACAGGTGACCACGGTGATAATTCACCATTCATTACGACTCTTGGTTTCCTGTCACGTAACCAAGCTTCTATCCAGTTTCCTAGGCAACCGGTAATCCCCAAAGCCCTGACTTTATGAATCAGTTTAACGCGGGGGACTTTGTCGAATGCTTTTTGGAATCCAGAAATAAAATATGACTTTAGTCATGTCGTGGGCATTGAATAATGTATGATAAAATTCATGGTTTATAGGACATGATTTGTGCCTTTTAAAACCAGGCTGTGTATTATTGATCAGACTGTATTTTTCAAGTAAGTTACGATTCTATCTCTACTAATCATCATCAAAAGTTTACATATAATTATTGCGAGGCTAATCGGACGGTAAATGCCATGTATTTCGCGGCTTCCCCTTTTGAAAATAGGAGTAACATCTGCCTGTCTCCAGTCCTGTGGGACTATTCCATCCTGAAGAGACTTATTGAAAATAAAAGTTAACGGTTTGGCAATTTTATGTTTAACGTTCTTTAATTACTCGTGGATAAAAACGATCAGGACCTGGACTTTTATTTGAATTCAACTTATCTATCTGTGTTGGTACTTCTCTGACTGAGACAGTAAATTCTAGTATCGTGTGTGTTCTATTTATCACTGTCTCAGAATTCGTGTCGTTGCTTTTTAGTATAAAACAACAAAAAATTTGTACAGGGTTGTTGATATGCTTATATCATCCACAGTGGTGTTCCCCAGTTTCGTTTACTAAGGGTCCTATCCCACTCCTTATATGTATCTTATTACTGATATATCTACAAAATCTTTTAGGATCTGTACGACTATCTCTTGCAATAGTCGCTTCATACTATCTCTTGGCTTGCTTGACAAGTCTTTTTACCTCTCTTTTAACGGTATTATACTGCGTTGCAAAATTTGAGTCTTTGCCGGATTTCTCCAGCATATGGAGTTGATTTCAGCGCCATACAGCTCTTGCGACACCTGGGGAGTACCATTCATGCCTGTTGTTGAATTTATTGTTTCTATCGTATATAAGAACAAATGCGTCTTGTTGGTGCATAAACTGACGCTTTAAAGCATGTCCATAATTTCTCTGGGCAAGAACCAACAAAGTTGAGTTATTACTGCGTCGTGCAATCCATTTTAAAGTTATGGGTAAAAGTACTGGTTTTAGGGGAGACAGTTTGGAGATCTAGATCGAACCTAACCATGTTATGGTCAAAATATTTATTGAACACTTTACTCTTATTATTACGAGACCTGAAAGAAAGCTACTAAACTATGCATCCATTGGATCTTCTATTATCAACAGTTGGATTTATCTTAACAAAGGACTTAATCGTCTGAGGAGCAATAAAAATGGTCTCCATAAAAACAGACAATAGGAGAAAACTGCGCTGCGTCAGGTTACCACCGGAAAACCTGCATTTCCTCGCACACTGAAGACCACGTCTGACCACCAGCTGTAAAACCAGTCTTAGGTATATGGTGCGAGAGTAAACTCAGACACAGATGACCCAGACCTCACACCGGACGGACTTTACGTTACAAAGACATCCACAAGCTGGTGACGGAGGGGTCAGAATGAGTCAGGAGGGCAGGAGCCAGGCATCACCAGGACATCACGACCCTGATGATGTAACTCATTCCTGCGGCGAACTCACGCCCCCTGGGGTAACCCACTACAGTTATTCGAACATCATTATGTATTATTCTCCATTTTTGTCTCCATACTAAACCCCATTCACATGCTCGCTGTATCAATGGGTTAAATAACCACACTCAAGCGATTACTACATATGTCAAATAACACACGCATACATACACACACACACCTGGCTTAAGCTCGTGTGTGTGTGTGTGTGTGTGTGTGTGTGTGTGTACATACAGAGGAGTAAAGACTGTACATGTGGTTAAAAGATACAAGTAGTAATCACATATACAGCCTGTGCCTGGTATAAACACAGTGATCACATCTTCACCATATCCGGCCCACTACGTCAACATTCGAGCCAGGAATGTTGACTCCTACCCGGGAGGAGGAGGGCGGTGGAGGGCGTGGCCGTCAACCAATGACAGCCATGAAGTCATGAAAATGAGGCGTGACGGCGTAAAAGAAAGAATTATCGCCATAAATGCCCCGTGGCATGAGATTCTGCCTCATCGTACATGGGTATGGATATCAGGTCGCTTCAACCGTAGGGACGTCAGTTGCAACGGGTCAGATGCATCACTCTAAAAGGCTACCTTTAAGACCCCGCACTCACTCACTCCTCACTCCAAGAGGATAAGAGGAAGCGATATGTTCACACTTTGTGGGCTGTCCCTTAAGCACCAAAACAGCTCTGAACTCATGCCTTCTACATAGGCACTGTATGTACAACACTAATCATTTAAACGCTGTCAGGAGTTCAATGAGATTTTATAGAAGCACGACAAACAAGGTCGTATATTAACGATAACATACATTCCGAAACGACATTCGCCTGGCGGTTCCTGAATCTGCTGCTGAACCGCATCACAAACTAACGTCCCGCTTTTAATTATAGCGTAATTATCGACCCAGAAAAGTCCAAATGATTCATATAATTACTTAAGTAAAGTATATCTTATTTGCTGGCGACTTTCTTCTGCGACGGACCCATCTCATAAACTGTAACTTTCTCAGACACACCCTAATGTGACGTGCCACCCACACACTCTTACCACCCTCCTCTATATACACTAATAATACGGAAAACAAGTACACACACAAAAAAAATCTTCGGGATGAAGCTACTGTACCATCCCCGCCATCTTCACTTCCTACCACCTGAGATCACTCAACCCCGTGGTACAGTTCGCCAGAGTTAAGACACCACACCTCAACACACATCAGTCCCATCCCAACCGTCATGATCTCCCATAATTAATAGAGTACATTAAACTCCACAATTCATGATACATGAACATATGATGGATTTGTCTGAACATATCCCCATTGTAAATCAAGGAAAGGAATACTGTACTGTAGAGTGTGTATAATTCATATGTACACTTTTGTAATGAAACCCATGAGTTTGTTTACCACAATGCCTCCCTCCCTGCCCATACAGTCTAGGTCCTTGATATATTAACTACGTCTTGGAGGTGCTTGTGTCACATAATCAGAACACTATTGTAATCTATTAGGATAAAGATAAGGGAAAAAAGTTTATGTTCTATTAAGTGAATTAAGAACTTAAAAGAATTGGTCCTGGGTGTCCCGAAAGTCCTGAAACTTAACCCTATAATCACATCATTTTCTGTTGAACAGCAAGGAAATGCTGTAAACCTTTAAACATCCTACACACAGTTTCAAGGCCACTGTCACTAACTTACTCATTCAGCAAGTGTATATTATTCTTTGAAACACATTATACATGATCTATTGATCTACCATAACTGTTAAAAATATTTGACATTATGAGCTGTAAGTGTAATATATAACTTGAGTGATGGAAAATGAGATGGGGTCACCATAGAAAGAAAATTATTAGCTTTTTCTATATGGGTGAATGTATCATGACTCCATGGCAACTTGTGGTTACCATAGCAACCTCACAGGTGAACTTCTAAAAGTCCTAAATTTAATACGATGAAATTTAGATTCCACATAGAAGTGGCAAACCAAAGAAAAACATGTCCTGCATAGAAAGGATTACAAATATGACTTTATCATCCAAGGACATGCCACGAAAGGAATTGCTCGTTGATCAGGTGTGGAGTATAGGTCAAAGGCATTAAGACTTTTTGGATAATATTCTGCCGGGAGAGCTCTGTTATGGAAAGCCCAGACACTGACACTAGAAAGTTTTAGCATACCTTTTTGGTGAAAATTTCATTCCATTATGTTGCTACTATATCCTTCATGAAAACTTTGGTGCTGGGGGCTGATGATGACAATCTGGAAGAATTGTTGTTAGCCCATACTCTCACAAAGGATGTGGTAATATTACTACTGGAAGTAACTTTGCTGGAGCTGCCACTATATGAAGTTGGGAGAGCAAGGAGTTGTTGAAAGATATCTTGATTGTAACTGTATCCATGGGGAAGATGATTCAGAATTACAAAGTACGTGTAGTTTTAAAAGGTAGTGTGATTTATAAATGTTTTGATTAAATTTGTAAATGCACTTGAATTTGTCTTGCTGTCTAATATGCTAATCAAGGATAGTATACAGTACTTGACTTTTATAATCTTAGGATGGTCTCAAGAGAAAGTATTTGTGCCATAACTAGATGATATGGATATCATTTTGTTTATGCTAAGTAATCTTCTTCCTACTTACAGAGATTTTTTTCCAAATGCTTTTGCTTATGGATGAAGACAGACTATTCAGCAATCCCATATATTTTATTTCAGACTCATACTGAAGCCTAAGCCAAAGCTTGAAAAGAATATCAGTCCTTATTGGAGCATTTCATTTAGTGTCTCCAGCCTTTGAATATTGTGTGCTGAGTTAGAACCTCCTTACATATAGATTTATGCTAGGGGTCAGCAGTAAGGGAAGGACACTTAGAGGCATTTCTGATCTGGAATTTAGGTGTAGCTTTAGGAGAAAAGGCAGAGAAAATTCTTTTATTAGACAGAGAGGAGGCAATTCTAAATATTTTCCCCATCACCTAGTGTGGTGGTATAAAGAAGAATATTTGTACCAGATTGCCTGGAACCAGTCCCAACAGGTGTTTCACATGGTCTCCAAAGGTTAATTGGTGCCACAGGACCAAACAATTGTCAAAGATTTATGCTGTTAGAAGTGTGTACAACATACAAAAGATGTTGACCAAATGTATGACTGAACCATCTTTCAGAAGAGTTTTTTCTATCAAGGGTATTTCTAGTACAAAAGGGTTGTGACTTCATGCATTTTACAACAATTATTTTTCTTTGTTAATGCTTTACCCTACATTACAAAAAAAAAAGGGGGTTAATGCAGGCTGCAACACATTCTGGTTCCCAGAAGAGATTGGTCAACTAATGTTCACACAAAAATATGAACAGAATGTCAAGAAACATACGGTACACTATTGATCTAGATACTTAAACAAGAAATAAAGTACACAAATTGTATTTAAGTTTGATCTGGCAGTATAGCATGAAAGAGATAGGAATATGTTCTTGAATCTTGGCCTACCCACCACCAGACCCACTTTTATCACTCATTCAAGACATTTATAGGAGACAGATTCATACACAGTGGACCTAATTACACAGTCAGTGTTGAATGTGAATATGATATGTAAGTGTAACGGATGAAACAGCACAGAAGCTGACAGAAGCATTTACCTGTAGAAGCAGTAATGGTTTTTGAAAGGAAGCAGAGTGAAAGTATAGATTTTGTGATGCCCTATAGAGTGAGAGAAGAAAGTGTACTGAATTGTGTTATAGGTATGAGTGGAGAAAGACTTGGAAAGGTGACAGATTTTCAATATTTGGGAGCTATCTTGGGTAAGTTTGGTGATATGGAAGGAGAGATAGGGGAGAGAGAAGTACAGGGTAGAAGAATCACTGGGTCCCTTAATGAAATAATGAGGGGTAGAGGTGTAAGCATGGAAGTGAAGAAAGGATTAAGGGACAGCATAGTTCTCCCAACCCTGACCTATGCAGCTAAAACATGGACATGGGATGAGTCACAGAGAACAAGAAATCTTGGCTTGTGTTAAGAATGCGATACTAGGAGTTTACAAGGAGAGTGTATTATAGTATGATTAAAGGGGTTGGTGTGAGAGTAAGACCACCTGTGACATGGGGATATAGAGTGGAATAGATTTAGAGGGAGAGAAATGAAGGAAAAATTTGTTGAATGGTGTATGCAAGGGAGGCATATTAGGACAGGAATAAATGGAAACTCTTTTGCTGTGGCCACCATCTTGATGGGAGTTCTGAGAGAGAACAGGTGTCAGAGATATAGATAGATAGATAGATAGCAAACATGCAGGCATAGGTGTCGGTGGAGATTTAGTTAGAGTGTGAAGAGGGCAGCATGTGTTACGGGTCCTAGAAATCACTTGAATCCCCTAAGATCAACCAAAGAATTTCTTAAAGGGACAATTATATTTGCTAGATTTGGTGAAGATTCCATTAATTTGACAGTGGTAAGTTACTTGTGAGTGTAAACTGTCAACCATAAGAAATCCTCTCTCATTTTATGCTGATAATGATTTTATCATATTTTTGGTGAACAATAGTGATATTTGATTTATTGCAAAAATATTGAACAGAAAATTAAAGCTAGAAAAAGATAACTGTATGGTGATGTAATTATCCCTCCACAAATGTTGTATGAGTATATTATCCCACTGTCGTCACCAAAGATGTTGAGTGAGGGCCAACCTGGAGGACATAATCAGATGTAAAATCTTAGGTTTGGGTTCATTGAATACTCTACTTTCCCAAAGACAGTTTCTTTACTGGTGTGATTATATATGTATAGGGAGTGTAGAGTATGCCAGCCTATGAAGGGAGATCTGGTCAGGGAGCAGGTTGGGTCAGGATTGCTCTTGGCCACTCACTGCATACATGACTTTGACCTGACTTCTAGCACTTGTTTGCTCAGCCAGGACAGGTCCTACATTGGCCTTACAAGGTTTTTTTTAATACAACTGTATTTCTAGGAAAAAAAGTGTGAAAATATATTTTAGAGAGGATTTAGAAAGGCTAGAGAGGGATGGAGCATGCTGGGGAGGTCTGTTTGAACCCAGATATTTTCCTGTTGTTGCCACTTCACCCTCCCCAAGGGAGAATTCCCAAAGAAATGTACCAGAGATATAGACAGATAGTACCTGAGGAGTAAGGGGACCGATACTGGACAAAACTAAAGAAGCAAAAGAATTAGATGTGTATGTTACCATTTAAACTGAAACTGTCACTTCATGCAGTTAAGGTTGTAAGAAAAGCAACTGCTATGTTAGGGAGAATAAATAGAACATATACATATAAGGATAGGGATATTATCATGGTGCTTTATAAGAGCCTGATTCATCCCCTCATGGATTATGCTGTGCAAGCCTTGTCTACCCACACTAATAGTGACAGTCAGAGGCTATAGAGAAGACAGAGCCTCATGATTAGATCCTGAATGAAGGGAACTACTGTCTGAGGAGAGATTATTAAACAGACTTTGCCTTACAACACTGAAGGAAAGATGGGTCATGGTGACATGATCAAAGTATGTAAAGTAATGAATGGTTTTTAAAAAGCATATTACTCTCATTTCTTTCTCTTAGCATCAGAGGTACAGCTTAGAAGAATGAGAGCACACGTGTACACTGATCAGACTAAAACACAAAACTCTGGGAATGCTCCTCCAGAATGGGGACTAGACAGTCCGATCATTAATACCTTTAGTGATAAGTATGATAGATAAATTATAATGAAAGCTGAAGGAGGTTTTTCTTATGAGTCATTAACTCCCTAAATCTCTTACTCACTCGTAATTATAAGCCACTTAAATGGCTGTATTTTCAAGTGTCATGGTCATTTTCTTTGTGTCAATTTGGTATGAATTTCTCTTTTCAAGTGTGCCACAGACTTTTTTATTATGCCACTTGCATGTATTTCACAGAAGTATACATATTGATAATGATAATATAATAATAATGATAGACAGATATATGATAGTTGCAGAGGCATAATTACTATTTTTAATGATAATATAATAATAATGATAAACAGATATATGATAGTTGCAGAGGCATGATTACAGGGAAATGAAAATAGAATTATAGACAGTAGGGGGACTGAAAAGCATCGTTGTCACTTTTAACTCTTTCCCTTATCCATTTTTTTTTTTAAGTATATTCTGAAAATAATGGAATTTCTTTAAGGTAGTCTTGAAATGTATATAGGTTGAGAAAACAACTCAAAAAATATTCTGTTTCAAATTTTGATATTTCAGAAAATATTACCTTATGAAATGTGCAGTTGCTGTGAGTCCAAGTTATCTCAACAAATACAAAAATAATTGTAAAAAACAGAAAATGTACCTTTATGAACTTTACATTATAGAAGACATTAGAAATAATGGACAGAGAAAATGAGAGCTTGTGGAAGATATGCATAACTCCCGTTATTTCAATACTTTTGGTAGGGCACCATTTATTGCTTCCATTATCCCATGATGCTGCCATCAACCTTTGCTTTATTGCCTGCTTGTCCATTCAACTTTAATGTCTGCAAGTTCATTACTGCATCAAGAAAACTTTAGAAATCCTGCTACATATTCTGATGTTCATCATTTGTATAACTAACGGTGTTATTAACAATGAGAGCAAAATGATCTCCAGGGAATATTAGAAAATGTATCGGGAACCCCACACAAGTTATCTCGGGATGATAATTTTCGGCATATAAGTAACTCGAGATTATAATTATTTACACAAAAGCTCTGGGAAGAGGTAAAAGTGAGAGATCACAGAAATAGAAGAGCAATAGCCAAAATGGTGCAAGTGGACAGAATGATGTTTTGAATTTGACACACCATCCATCAGCATCACTTCATACTATCAGTGGGCTTCACTTGCCAAATTTCAGAGGCACCACAATCACCTGGTAGTGCATCTGGGAATTGATAATGAAAAGTAAAAGACAATTACATGAATAGAAGTATATTTCATATACTTTGCTTAGTAATTTACAACAAAACTTTTTTTTTCTGTGACCAGACAATATGTATTTGGTTTAAAGAGATTGTATATTATGTCATTGTTTTTATGTTCATCATCTCATGAAGTTTAGGATACATCTCAAAAGCAGTTCTTCAGGGGAATCCTAAAATCTTAAGCAATTGGTGATGCAAAGTAAATTGATTAGAATTTTGTCCTCTTCAACTATGGTGAAGTTCCCACTGATCACGAGTGTGTTTTTGCATGAATTTGTCATTTTCAAAAAAATTTTACATGTAATAGTTGGACTACAAACAACTGCATAGGAGTTTTGAATTTTTAATGCACTAATGTAATTCTTAAAAGTTTAGCTAACAGTTTTTCCCTCTAATAAAAGTTACCATCATTGATACATGACATGCAAAGACTGCACACATTTTTTTTTTCCATGTATTGCATGCATCTTTTGTTTCATAGCTGGCACTGACTCCCCCAAAGATTACCAAGCTGAGGGGGAGGATCCAACCATCAACGACCAATTTAGAAACATAGTTTCAGAGGTAGACGGAGTCAGTGAATCCCAGGGACTGCCCACATCTGTCACAGGAGATGCAGAGAGTTCTGCAATTCCGAGAACAGAGGAGGAGGAAATTCACTTGAGGAAGAAGGCTCCTACTGCAGGTAATGGTATTCCAGTGTACCTCACATCGACTTGACTCTGATGCTTCATTTGTTTCTGTCCCTGTACGGTTTTAATGATGCTTGTAAATTTCTCATGCTGCATGTTAGATCAACCATCATGTAATGTGTGGTTGTGATATACTGCTTGTTAGCCTATAATGCTTTATCTTTGTCTGTTGTGGTGCTTATATGACTATCATGTTTAATGCTGGTCTTTCATCTTACATGTCAAACCTTTATGTAGTATGTTGGTCTGTTGTGGTGTAAGGTAATCCATCATGCCTAATTTAAACCATCATGCTGCATGTAGCACTATCATGTTGCATGTAAGTCTTTTGCACTGAAGGTGAACCTAATAGTTTGCATTAGGATTCTGATGCTACTTATAGGTAATTACCCATTTGTATGGTATAGGGAGAGATTTCTACACCCATAGTCTGTTACAGTACATACTAGCCTCATTCATGTTGGAAACTCTTTGGTCAGGCATCTGGACAAAGACTTTTGCAAGAGGAATGATAGTAAGGCTGTGTCACCAAGGTTGCCTAGGATGGAGGACTTGATACATATGGTGGATGTGTGCTAGACCATCATCCTACACGCTGAAACATTTTGATATATGTCAGGCCATCATGCTTCTTGTTGAACCATTATCCTGAATGATTAATCAATATGCTGCATGTTCTTTGATGTATTATGTTCAGTCATCATTATGCATATTAAACCTGCATGCCTCTGCATTATAATTCATGCTGGACCACCATGATGTATGTTGGGCAACCATACAGCAAATTGGGTCACTGCAAGTTAAATCATCAACCTGCATGTCAGTTCAGCGCGTTGAACTATTATGTTGCACATTGGGCGATTGTACTGTTATGCTTTGTACTGGACCATTATACTATATGTTAACCTACCTTGATGGAAATTAGAATGTCATGGGTTATGATGGACTACTGTGCCACATGCTTGATTAATGTGATGTATGTCCAACTGTTATGTTATATGATGGACTGTAGCATTTATGGTGAGCTGCCATTTTTTGTTGGACTACCGTGCTGAATTTTGGTCTCAAATGTTTTATGTCAAACTAGTGCATGCTACATATTGGAATATCTTGCTGCATGTTGTACCTATATATTTTTCAAGTTATGATGTCATACTACATGTTAGATGAATACACTTCATGCTAGAGTATTATGATCTGTATTAGAATGTCGTGTTGTATCATGAATCAGTGTGCCATGGATTGAGTCATTGTGCTGCATATTAGACCATTGAGCTACATAGGGATTGTAATCCTGCATGATAGATCATTCTGCTGCCTGTTGGGTTGGCACATAAAATATTTCATTATCATGCAGCATGTTACATTGTCATGCAGTGATTTATTAGAGTTTCCTGCCGCATCATGATCCATCACGTTGTATTTTAGGCAGCCATACTTCTTCTTAAGCCCTCATGTTCCTTCATTTGTTTCTTTTTGTGTAAGGTTTTAATGATGCTTGTAAATTTCTCATACTGCATGTTTGACCAATCATCATGTAATACATTGGTGTGTTATATTGCTTGTTAGCCTATCATGTTTAATGCTGGTCTTTCATCATACATGTCAAATCTTTATATAGTATGTTGGTCTGTTGTGGTGTGAGGTAATCCATCATGCATAATTTAAACCATCATACTGCATGTAGCACCATCATATCGCATGTAAGTCTTTTGTACTGTAGATGAACTTCATAGTTTGCATTAGGATACTTATTGTTAATTACCTATTTGTATAGCATACGAAGAGATTTCTACACTTATGATCTATTAAGTTATATGTGAGCCTCGCTCATGTTGGAGACTCTTTGGTCAGGCATCTGGATAAAGACTTTTGCAACAGGAATGATAGTAAGGCTGTGTAACCTAGGTTTCCTAGGCTGGAGGGCTTGATACATATGGTGGATTAAGCTGAATATTAGCTCCTT